>JAVJAQ010000404.1:0-23457 GCA_032362365.1 Zygogramma bicolorata | reverse complement strand
TTTCAATTCGATTCTTTCTCTGTTTTTCAAGTCACTGTCAGTTCTTCCTTGGGAATTGCAACAGATCTCGCGGATGATTCTACCATCGTCCATAGATATTCTAATAAGTCCGCTCACTCTCAGCAGCGACCCAAATCATCACCGTCCGTCCTCGCGCGTCCCTTGCCTGGCCGGTCGGTCGTCAGTGCCCGTCTGACGGGGGAGCCAGTTTAACAGAGTGTCTCCGATTGAACAGTTCGCATCGTTCCGGCCGGTTAAACTGAGTGCGCGAAATGAACATTCTATTTGAACTTTTATTCTTGTAGTTATTTGAACGTTTTTTGATGAGGAAAGAAAGTTACGAATTCTCTGGAATTTATTTTTGGTTGGAGGCTTACTATCTCCTCCGTTTTGAATTTATGGAAAATAATGAAAATTGAAAATTATAAATTTTTATTGACGCGTAATCTCAATCAGGATTGTCTCGAGAATTACTTTGGTCAAATCAGAAATGCTTGTGGGAACGCTAGAAATCCAACTGCCATTCAGTTTACCAGAGCATTTAAAAAACTTTTTGCTATAGGATATTTGCACGAGACAGAAGGCAGCAATTTTATAGAAGACAGTAGCGATATTTTGCTTAATATAACATCGGAGTCATTGAAAAATATTGAAAGTTTTCAGGAAAAAAATTAAGAAAATATTTCTCCAATTATAAAAATAGAATCAACCGATTATAGGAATTTGATATCAGAGGAGGGAAATGCACTGGTCTATGTTGGTGGATATTTTTTACGTAGATGTCTCTTTAAACATTCTTGTCATATTTGTTTGGAATATTGTTCATCATCCGAAAGAGACAAGTCTACTTCATTTTGTGAGCTCAAAGCTTACAAAGGTAGTAAAAATATATTTGGTGGCCTAACAGTCCCTCCCAATGATTTTTGTAAGTATTTAATACAATTAGAAAATATTTTTGTTTCGAATTTTAATGATTGATGATTTTAATGATGATTACTGCATACATGATGGTGTAGGAAACATATTTCTGAAAGAATATTCCAATGTAGAATTCAGCCATCCATGTAGCAATTTTCCCAAAGACTATTTACTTTCATTGTTTACAAGAGTTCGAATCTATTACACAATCAAATTTGCAAACAGGCAATAGATCTCAATGTTTTAATGAACAACTGAACTGAAACCACTAATATCGTTGCCGACGTTTCGACTTTTATAAAGTCATCCTCAGGGCATTACAAAGTTGCAGTGAGTCAGATATAAATACACACATACAGGTAAAAAATTATTAAAATTTGCGACTAGAATCACTTCTGCGAACGAGAGGTCAAGATTGAGTAAATTTGGTACAATTCAATTGACAGTAAAAATGTAAAAAGAGACATGAACAACAATTTCAAAAATGTAGGAAACGGTAGAACCCAATCTCTGGTTTCTTGTCTATTAGAATAAAAATAAAAGGACATTTACATAAAAATTCCCAGTTTTTGATACTGAAATATACAGAAGTATATTTCTGACCGACGAAAAGTCCACTGTGTTAGCGACCGTTGAAAATAAAATTAGGAACTCACTTACTTCCTGCACTCAAACAGAGTTTTGATATATATATATATATATATATATATATATATATATATATATATATATATATATATATATATATATATATATATATATATATATATATTCGAATCCCGCTCGAAGAAGTAAATTTTTCTCAAATTCTTATGATTTGTCTGAATGCCGCTATAATTTCATTCCATTGTTAATCACACAGACACTAATACTTCTATCGTGTAAATTTTCCGGCTTGAAATCATCTGGTTGGTATCTACACCTGATACCTGCTGAAGTCGATAAACATCGACGACGCTTCGGTTGAAAGGTACAATTGGGTACTAAGACCATATGATAATGAATGTGTATCCTTCCCAACTAACACCTCTGTCAGTCGAAAACCGCCGAAGGTTCTCGATTGAATAATAACAACTAACAATAGAATTTGAGATAAATGACTTCCGAAATTTGCGATGGAGAACTCAGGGTCTTTGATAGCTCAGTGGCAGAGCATCCGTCTTCTCAAATTCTTATGATTTGTCTGAATGCCGCTATAATTTCATTCTATATATATATATATATATATATATATATATATATATATATATATATATATATATATATATATATATATATATTAATATATATATATTATATATATAAACAAAATATATATTTCAGTATCGAAAACTGGGAATTTTTATTTTTATGTAAATGTCCTTCAATTTTTATTTCAATAGACAAGAAAACCAGAAATTTATGTGAGTTCAACCGTTTCCTACAGTTTTCAATTTTTGTTTATGTCTATTTTTACATTTTTACTGTCAATTGAATCGTACCAAACTAATGTACTCAATCTTGACCTCTCATTCGCAGAAGTGATTCTTGTCGCAAATTTCAATAATTTTTTACCTTGTGTGTATGTATATTTAATTTATTGTAACTTTGTAGTACCTTGACGATGACTTTATTCAAGTCGAAATGTCGGCAAAGAAATAATAGTGGTTTCATTTATTCGACCTAACTCCAACCAACCCCCAGCTAAATATTTGAAATGTGTCTAAATATATATGCCAAAGTACTGAATAGATTTTAATTATACTATTAGGGTATACTCAAGAAAACAACAAATCACCATTCACTTAGGTAATATGTAAATAAAGATTATTCATCTTCATTTTTTCTTTATTGTGAAGTCCCTTTATAAGTATCTCACCTTTTTACCTGCCCATAATTTAAGAAATCAGGTGATTCATGCCAGTTATTACAACGAAATATTCCTCAATTTATTGTTATTAGAATCTCATATAATATAATCATCTCAATGAAAGATCATACAAAAACATAAATAATATATAATGAATATGATCAACACTTGACGCCTGACCCTCGTAGACACATTTTCGAGTAAACATATTGTTCGCGCTGCTGACTGACCCTCGTATAACGTATTTCTGCTTGTAGCCCGCATGATTTACGACCGCTCGCAAAAAAAGCGGCATATTTTACCCACATCAAAGGAGTTACCAGACTTATTAGAATATCTATGGACGATGACTGTGTGAAACCGTTATACACCCAAACGAGCATGGATTGAACTAGAAATTTCTCACTGAGAGAAATGCCTCGCTTTGGATTTGGTTCCACTCGGAAAGAAGAAAATTTGTTTTTTTGAATATAGGAGTTGAAATTGTTTCCCTTGCGAAGTGGACATTTTCATTGGAAAATTAATAGATGAAAATTAAGTTATGCTACCTAAAAAAATTGATTTGATGAGAAATGTATATCCTTTAAAAAATTTAATTTTGTGTGGATAATAACACCAAAAAGGATTATCAAAGAGATTTCTGAAGAAAAACTTCCTAAGAAAAACTTTCATATTATGATCTTCCATCGGTAGCTTGATGATGTAGAAGTAAGAAAAAAATTATATTATTCATGAGTATGGTATTGTTATGAAGTAGGTATAATGTGAATTATTATTGATAGGTCCATTGAACAATTTGTATATACACATATACTCTAATCTGTCTACCTATACTCCGGAGGAGGAATACAGATTTATAAAGCAATATCTATATGTAGTTCCAATGCAGTTATATCTAAAAGCTGATGTATAAAAACTCTTTTGGATAACACGCTAGGCAGATAGAGAAAATGCTTGACAATTTCAAATTCATTTTGAGCGGGTGCGAATTTCCTGACTGAGAAATAGCACGAAAATGCATAAACACCACAGCTATCTTACATCTGAGTTATTGCAACAGTTTCAAGTAATAAGAAATAAGTAATACGCTCTAAGTGATAGGCTTTAGGCAGTTCAACCTGCACTTTTAAATGGGAAGGTTTAGTCACTCATACGAGAGTTGGATAATTTTAATCTCTTATTGCTATTTGCACTATTACTTATTACTTAAAATCGCTACATAAATCCGGTGTTATTTATAGTGATTAGTTACTAGTTATTAGTGTTAGGTATTGGGAAATGTTTCATAAATCTTTGACAATAAAGTTTTGTAGTAATTCAAGTATTTATAGAAATGGTAAAAGATGAAACAGTAAATTTATACAGCAGTAATGAGAGGTGGATTTCGAAGGTTGATTCCTCAGTACTCAAAAATGATGTATGAACGTGACATGCTGATGAAAAACGTGGGTGTTTCAATAGTTTATTGTAGAAAAAAGGTGAAATATGTCTTTTTTCAAAACTTTGATTCCTTCTTGGTTCATAATAAGAAATTTTACTGATGAAACTTGATGTTGCATACTTGAACTTACCTGTTTTTTAAGCCTTCGGTTCCCACATCAACAAAATTGGGATTTCTAGTAATATAGGTATGCTGGCATTGATGTTGTTGCACGTTCTCGGATTGTTCGATTAAAAACTCCTATCCACACAAGGGTGTGGATTCATGCAGCACAAAATAACAAATAACGAATAAGAAATAGCAAATAGCAAAAAAATTGACTGCTTAGGTTTCAATTATTGACTGTGTTCATGCAGACAAATAACATTTAACAAATAACAAATAAGAGTTGGCCAACTTTTATCTTTTAAAGGTACGCGTCCATAGGACCGCATCGTACGTATCGTATAAAACGGACCGATTTGTGGTAGTGCGTCCACTGTATCCGTAGCGATCGGATTGCCGATGCGACGGTCGGCTTTTAAGTAACATTCGCATTTTCGTTCTGAGTGGACGATCGGAAACATTACAGTGTGTAATGTTTCCGATCATGGAAAGTGATGAAGAACTTATCATTATTGCTTTGTTATTATATGAAGAAGAAAGGAGGGGAAATAAGAGAAGACATAGAATGTGGATACATGACATATCAAAAAAAAGATCACAATTTGGAGAATATAATACACTATTCACTGATTTGCTCCATAATATGCGTAATAACAATTATAATTGAAGAACGTGTGTGTACTTAGTGTCGAAATGTAACAAAATTCAAATGATCTGTGAGGCGACCAGTGACTACCTATTGTGACATGCGTCCACTTATCGGCAATCCGCATGACGTCATCCGCACCAGTCGGAAAAGTTGCCCCTTCGATCGATTCCATCGGCACTACCGACGGACCGATACGTGCGATCCGTCCGCTGCCGGTCAGTGGACGCATATGTATAACTTACTATATACTAATAATTCTAAAATCCGTTTCATACGATCCTTACGATGCGTACCTATGGACGCCTACCTTTACTGTAAATGAACGAGATTTCGTTCTGTGCGCAACTAATACGCAGGTGAATGCGGATTCGACAAAATGTTAAATGAAAACAATAACCTCACTCATTTTTCAAATATTTGTGGTTTATTTCGTTCCTGTGTTCAACTTCGCATTTTATTATGGAAATTGTGATGATGTTGTGAACTGCCTATCACCCTATATACTTACCTTTATATATTACCCTGTATGCATATGTATCATTCACATGATTCCAGTGCATAGCTTTTGCGACGTATTGTTATATTCCACTGTTACAATATGCTTACTAAACAATATTAATTAGAACTATGAAAGCCAGTTGCAATGTGCCTATCTCTTTCAGAACATTTCATGTTTCTTTTCAAAGCTTGCATTCAATCACGTGACTTCACTCTCATTTAAATAAACTTGGTGAAGCCACGCGAGACACACATATCAACTCGAGTTCATAGAATCATTAACATTCCTGTTTGAACCATTTTCGGACTATTTTACCTCCAAATTCACATCACCGATTAGCTACGTAAATAAATAGTGTAAGAGTCTTCTGAGTTTCTATCCTCAACTTTCTGCCTCCCTAATCGACAAGCCGTTGACCGCTCGCAACAATGATGCCATTTTAGCCGACCTGGTTCGACATCTCAAAAAATTTAGGGGTCATTCTGGTGTATGCGAAAAATGCTTCATGGTCTTGCAAGACCATGGATTTAATCAAATTGTTAAATACCCCCTTTTCATTCCTTTCGTTGTTCTTTGTTGATTGGTTTCACAGACCATCTCCGTTTTTTTCCTTCTTAAGAATGACGAAACTTGCTGTCAATAAGAAAAAAAAATGATTCGGCCTCTTCTTTATCATTAGACATTTTGAATTTTCAATATAATATATTAATCACCCTCCGTATAGAACTCTTGTCTATGAGGGTTACGTTAATCAGATCTCAGATATGCCGATCTGCGACGTGCGCATGCTTATTTTTTATTTATTATTTGCTATTTTGGGTGCATGAATGCTACCTTTTTATTATTCGTTATTTGCTTTTTGTTAATCATTATTTGTTATTACACTAAACACTCAACACGCATATTAACAAATTAGCCCACAAACTTTGTTTTAATATTGTACAACAGTAACAACAGTAACCATCAAACAAATTTCATAGCGCATCACATTATTACGGATTCAAGAGCTCCTAAATGTATTTGATCAGTCACAAATTCACGGAATACGGCTAAACACGACAGAACGCCATCGTTGAACAGTGAAACATGACCTCCGCACTATTTTTCTTGCGACTACGCAAGACTACCAGCAAAAAACAGTAAGCCAGTAAACTACTCGACAAGAAACACCGACACCAGTATTTGTTTGTTACTATTACTGACAGACTGCCGAATGCAGGGTGTATTTGTCGAATTTGTGAGATGCGCTTCTTGTTCGTTATACGTAAATATTCTTTGGTTCTGTCGAGTTTAGGTGTGGTTCGGATGAATTGTTGTAGTCAATGGAAAACGAAGTATGTTTCGTATAGACCAATGAATAAATGAAGTGAAGATAAAAAAAGGAGGTTATTTTTCAAATTCCGGTTCCTCATTGTTTCCGAAGAGAAGGAAAAGTTTTACTATTTATTATCAAGTTGAAATATGATTTCAGATGCACACCGAATGTACAAGTATGCATCACATTCGTACGTTGACCAGTGTATACACACAAAACTGGATTAATTGGAAAACTTTTATAATCGTATGTTTTTCGGATGTTGATACACCCAATAAAGAATACTGGACCCTATCAGAACCTACACTGCATTCGTCTATGTTTGACGAAATATTCGGGAAAATAGCGAATCATCATCCCACATATTTTCGGGTGATGATATAATGTATTCAAATTCAGCCATGGATTAGCGGTTGCAAATATTCGCTATCTGAATGAATAGATGGTGGATCCACGAATAATTCGCATATTCGCTGAAAGAGTAAAGTTTTACGGCAAATTTCAAACATGACAAAGCTACAGCTTTATGAAAGGAAAACTATTCAGATATTATACAAAAAAGGGGATTCGTTTTTATAAGGATCGAATTCACTCGATATGTACAGTCGAGGTAGAGTGTAAGCCATGACACAGCTGTTTCATTAGGTGCAAGTGCGAACGTCGAGCGATCCCAGCACACTACAGTGTAGTGTGTTATAGACATTGAATGTTGATGCTGTGGTATGAGTTTTGATTCTGATGATCGTTTTGGGTTTTGGTCTGCCATTGTTATAATATCTTCCTATATTGACAAAATGGTTAAGGCTTTCGCGGCTGAGGTTATTAGTATAACTACTTTTCTTCGGGCTTGAAGGCCGTCGTTCTTTGGAATCTCCTCCCGAAGAAAAGTAGTTATACTAATCTTCCTATATTGTTTAAAGTGTAGAAGTGAGTGAAGGCCGAAGGAACAACATCAGGTCAGTTTGAAGTTATTTTCAAGATATCTATTAGACAGGTCAAAGTGAACATCTAGCTTCTCTTCTACTAGTAACGTTCCTCTGAGGCCGGTGTTGATACAATGCTTGATGAAAACTTTCACTCTGATGAATTGGCACCTTCGTGGTATTTGCCAGGGGAGTAGTTGTTTTCTGACAGGTATTCAGTCCGACAAGCCAGTTTAAAGTTAATATGTTAATAAACGATGAGTTTTTGGAATCTTTGGTGTAAAAGTTTAAACTTTTCCTTGAGATCAATTACCCTAACACCAAACTGATATTTTTGCACTCGACGCGCGTTTCGCTAACAAAAGGAAAAGTTTCAATATGTTTCTAGCCAGTCTTTCAAGTACGCTCACAGAATATGTCATGAGTAAAGTTATAACATGAACATATCGTGTTATCGTTACGAAAAAGTGAAAAATGTTATAGCTGGTTCCGAAAATGAGGCATTTTAACATTCACGCCAAATTTGCAAATTGTCACTACATATCAAAACTAGAAACAATAAATATTCGAACTTATTTTGCGAAAGTGTGTAATTTTCGTCTTACCGAAAACGTAAAGTTTCATTTTATTACTATTATAAATCAGTTCAACAATGTAGTAGGCCAAAATATAGATGAATTATAGGTTATATCGAAATCTTCGTTCTGAAAGTGAAACCTGATAGAGCACATTAACTGAACGAATAACAATTACTTTCGACCCGTTTTTACCAATAAAGATGTCAAACTTGGTTAACGTGTCGAGTGTTTTGATTTTGGTTTCAGAGTAATTGAATTATTCTGTTGGTAAAGGTATCACTAACAAATAATAAATGGGCATTGAAATATCCAAGTTTGACTTGTAATAATCAATGGATATATTTTTTCTCCAAGAACTTCAAAATTCATTGACAATTCAATTTTCGGTGTAGATACATAATATCGAACTCAGGTTCACTATGATATGATGGAATATTTTCAAATGAAGAAAAATGATGTAAACATTACGCATTCTCTATGATTATTCATACGCCAGGACATGTTTATGGTAGAAAAGAAGATACCTGAAAAATGGATGGTAGAGTTTGAATAAATTCAATTTTCAATACTCACCCTTCCGAATCTAGCACTTCTCTTAAATTAGCCCTGGTAATAACATGGTCATCGCATTTGTACCAATAATCGCGTTGATGCCGAACATATGCTGTATAATGGCCTACATTTATTGATGTTCCCAAATGATTGATAACAGCAAATAACGAATATCTATTGTCTGATGGAAAAGGTGATTCATGCATATTCCTACTCATGAAAGGAGTCATATCGAGCATTTCTGGAAAAGAGATTATGGTGGAAATTTTTTTCTCAATCTGAAATAAAAAAAATAAATGAAATTTGAGTTTTTTGAAGAAGAGAACTTATTCTATATGACCACTAAAACACTATGATTGAATCACGGTAAAACAGGTTGTATAATGGAATTATTTGAAATATTAAAATCAAGATAACAATGTACTAGTTTTTTATGATTCAACCAGAGTTGCATCACTTCATTGGAAATAATAAGGATCAATAAAGAAGATATTAATATGAGATCTCTCGATACGCTCATGATACAAACATGATTTGAACTCCTGGCCGGACATGATGACTCTAAATTTTCGGAATGATAAAAAAAATTATATTATTGTCTCAGGAGTTGAGGTACTATATAGCTGTTGAACGCGACGGATGTGCAAACAACTGGAATGAATCTTTGATGAGACCAGCAGAATCTGAATTGAAACTATTTATTAATTGCATCTCATAAAATACAACAGAATAAGTCAATTCTATAATTCAACACATGTTGACAGTCAACTTCTGCGCTTTCGAATCGAATGATCGCATTCCCCAAAACTTCACTTCCTCTGACGGAATCAGTTGTTTTTAGGTTCAGAAATTTGATATTTGGAGTTAGATCATTGGAGCCGATATTATCAACAATTGAATAAGATCAACTCTCCTCCGATTTGATCGGAAGTGGACCCGAGTAAGAAATTTCAAACGACACTCTGTATATATTTTCAGACCAATTCTCTTTGATATTTGATAATCAGCTAGAATTAAATCATCGCATGTATAAATTGGTACCGTTAGAAAATTTCCTGTCAGTTGTGACGGCATTATTTCCATTCCATATCTGCAACTGTAGGTCCACTTGTATTGCGAGCTGTCTAGCTGCTTCCTCAGTGAGTGGTGAGCTGTCCAATTCAAAAGTCGCTTTGGATGTCGATCTCTTGAACAACTCATATCGGGAGCTCATTCAACATACTTCTCCAATTTTTGGAATATAATGCGAGGATTACCTTATACATGCTTCCGGCTATTCGATCAGAATCAGCCTTGTAAAAAATATTCAAGGATATTTAGGAGAGTCGGATTGTTTTCCAGTAATTAAATCATTTTATTTTTTTCCTGCTCATGAAAGCATGATTCGGCATAACAAAAAAATGTACTTTTTCACATTTGGATATAGGAAGCAGCTGTTAGAGTACCATTTATCTCGTTCAGCTCCTCGACCTTGTTTTTATGAAAATATTTGCTTTCCTGTAAGACAAGGAATTCTACATCTTCGCCGATTAAAACAAAGGACTCAATGGTTGCTGATAATTGGATTGCTGTTCGCACTATCAATGTATATGCATGTTTCTTTGCTATGATACCATCTTCAATAATTAAGAAACCATTCTCATCAAATTTTCCCATTGCTTCAGTTTGACAGTAAAGTTTTCTTATGATTTGTTATTTTTTTATTGTCGCTCAAGTCTAATTTAAGTCCCAACTGTTTTGTTTGCCGTCTTTGCCTTCCGTCTGATTTTAAGCTTCTTGTTTTGTCATAAAATATAACAATAGTTTTCACAAATGTTTCAACATAGTTCATGAATTTATGATTTTTATGAAATATTTCTTTTCCATACTACACGGTGCAAGGGAAGTAGATCAGCTATGAGAGCAAAAAGTCGCTGTGTGGGCATGCTGGAAAAAAATAGGTACCGCGCCGGGGCTCGAACCGGGTCCGTCTGTATGAGAGACTGATTCGCTATTGGGACCGTTCGCGACGATAGCGCCATCCACTTCCAGAACTTTTGTGAGATCTTTATGAATTGTGGCTTATTGTGATTCTACGAAAAACGGCGAATAATCACCAGAAACTTTCTTTCTGTCAATAATTATGGTAATTGCAAAATAATATTGGCCTAGATTGTTTTAAATCTCCTCAAATCTCTCGGGATAAATAAAATAAAGAATAAAATAAACTTGATCTGCGATTAGTGAACGAATTGACATTGAATTTTATTCACCAATCAAGCACGATTCTACATATTCAGCCCAACATTGAAGCAATTTCCATTGAGTGCTTGAGATGACCATTTATTTATCATCTTCAATATCAAAAAAGATTTGTACTGTTTGAAAGTCATCATTTTGTGGTGGATGAACATTTCCTTCGAAGTTTTTTCAAGTTATTAACCAACCACAATCAAAACGATTTGGAATTGTTTGCGATAAGATTTGAAAACGGAAACAGATCCGTTGAAAATCGGTGTGATCAGTGTCTTGCAGTTTTTCAATGTTGTTTTTACATTCGCGATCTTTTTGGGCAACGGGTTTCGTGGTAAGTTACCACGATGCCCAAGATAATCGCTAACGTAAAAAACTAAATTGAAAAAATGCAAGACACTGTTCACACCGATTTTGAACAGGAGGCTACAATTTTCCAATCCTACAGTCCCAAAGATATATTGTTAAAAAAAAATAAATAAACCTGGAAAATCGATGCGACCACTAGTCTTAGAAATGAATTCGCCCCCATATAATATTGCTAAGTGGTTGACGAAAGAATTTGAAAATCTCCCCATCGGTCCAACCGATGCGAGTGTTGAAAATTTATATGCATTCATAGAAAAAATGAAATGATATTAGAAGAGGGCGAAACATTGGTTTCATTCGATGTAAGTTCTTTACCTCCAAGCGTCGCAATACCAAGCTCTAGAGTATTTGAAGGATCTTCTCAAATCAAATAACTTGGCAAATGACACTGTTGAAGAATATATACAACTCAGCAAGCTTTGTATGTTGAATTTTTTTTAATATAATGGCTCCTATTATACACAGAACGAAAGGACAGCCATGGGTAACCCATTGTCTCCATTTGTAGCGAACCTGTTCATGGTAGGTTTGAGACGGATGCTAGGGAAGAACTGTTACTTCCCTAGGGTCTGGATTAGATATGTGGATGACATATTCGCTGTGGTAAATACAAGGATTACCAAAACTGTAAATGTCCTTTCAGCATTAAACAGCAGATGTAAGAGTATAAAATACACGTACGAAGTACAAAAAGAACAAAAGTTGCCCTTTCTAGATGTATTGGTTATAAGGAACGAACAAAATGAAAAAGAATTTGACATTTACAGAAACTACACGAACACGTTCAGATACATTCCAGATGACTCGAATCATTGTCCAAAACATAAAATGGCGGCACTGCAATTCCTTGTCCATAGGTCAATAACTTTTCCTTTGAAAAAAGATAAGTAAGACAATGAGAGTGATTATAGGTACGTAGCTGAAGTGACCGGTTTTAGCCCAGAGATAGTTGATGAGATAATTAGAAAATTTAAATTTAGGGGAACACTTCGTAAATCTTCGACTTCTCAAAAAGATGAGAGAAATGAAAAGTTTATAGTAATCCCATATAATCCTCAATACACTAGAGGATTTCAAAAGATATTTGATAAAGTGAATATGAAAGTTGCATATAAAAAATCTTACAAATTACAACAGCTTCTTGGTAACCCGAAAGACAAATTAGAAAACTCAGAGAAGTCGGGAAATTACGAAATCAGTTGTCAAGATTGCAACAACAAATACATCGGCCAGAGCCGATGAGATATTAAAACCCGTTTCAAGGAGCATATTGCACACATGAAATACAGAAGGGTAGAATAATTCAGTGTCGCCCAACACGCTCTATATAATGACCACAGAATTGGTGAAAGCAATCTTAAACTGATCAAGCATATGCATGACACAAAACTTCCCGATGTATGTGAGAGTCTAGAAAGAGCAAAATGAAAAAACAGCATAAATTGTGACAAGGGACCTATCCATATCGGACCGGAAATCTGTATATAAACGGCTACCCTCGTCGCTAGATTCAGTATTAATTTGCTTCTCCTGAAGATGCTAACCTTGTGAGCGAAACGCGCGTCGAGTGCAAAAATATCAGTTTGGTGTCAGGGTAATTGATCTCTAGGAAAAGTTTCAACTTTTACACCAAAGGTTCCTATCTCATCGTTTATTAATAACTAAGAGTTCAATACTAACAATTCAATGAACACATCGTAGATTCCGACAGATAATATTAGAATATGCTAGGAGCACTTTAATGAAAATGATTTCGAGATAACAGAAAAGGACTTAACTAAGTAACGAGTGAGGTTGTTGAAAAATGGTGGGTTCTGCAAAAAATCCAGGTTTCTCATTCTGTTTCAGATGTTTCAACGAAGAAATCAGGGCCAGATGGAAATCATTTTTTACAAAATACTGGTTGGTTTACATTTTTCTCAAGTATTATAGGGAAAACTTTTCCTAGAGATCAATTACCCTAACACCAAACTGATATTTTTGCATTCGATGCGCGTTTCGCTAACAAGGATAGCATCTTCAGAAGAGAATTGATACTACAGTATCAATTTTCTTCTCCTGAAAAGTTTCAACTTTTACACCAAAGGTTCCAATCTCATCGTTCATTATAGGGGAGTGTAAAATAATTTCTATATATTTTAGAAAATGTGCAGCCAGAGTTTTCACAAGGAGGTACATCAGATTCATGTTTTCAAACTATCAAAACTGAAAAAAAAAAAGCAGAAATTCCAGGAACAAAAGAAGATGATAGAAAAAATCAAAGAATGCAACACATTCCTAGGGAATGACCTTGCTATAGAGAGAATGAAAGATGAAAATTTGGAAAAAATAATTGCGATTATTGAGAAACAACTCTCTTCCAGAATATTGCCAAGTCAATTGAAATAGGTTTTCAGCTTGATGTTATTCTGAAATTGAAAAAGAAAGTGAAGTGGTCTTGTGGTGCCACCGTCAACAGAAGAAATGAATTCAAAACAAATACGCGATTCCATAAAAGTCAAGGAAAAGCTTTCTAATTAAGTTTTGTTTCAAAAGCCGTTCATGTAAAACCTTTAAATTCAACTATGTATTTACTCAAGTGAAACAAAAAGGAAAATTTTGTTTATATTTTCAAAATCGTAATAAAATATTATTGTATAGAAATTCAGGAACAATTGTAAGTAATTCTTAATCATATCTCAACGATTGCTCAAAAATATTCCAGGAAAGTTATAGCATAGAATTATACACAACATTAAATTTTTCAAACCTTACCTTCTCATCACCAAACAAGAAATAGAACAGAAGTAAGCTCGCAACTTTGGAGGATATGGTGGGGAATTCCTACTCTTGAAAATTTACACGTGTTGACCTCGATTGGCAAACTCGTGGCAGGAAATTTGGCAATCTTTACGACTTCTTTATGGGATATTTTGAAAGCAATTAAACTTAATGGGGACAGATGTTCAAAGCACTTGCTGAAGCTGCGTAATTCGCAACTCACAAAGAACGTTCTTTGTTCGAGGGGGGTATAAAAGCATTCGCACTTGCGAATTCAAGATGGTATTCCAGTATCAATATATTGGAATAGAGTGTTATAGAAAGAGTAATACAGTAACAGTAATATGACATTAGAGTAATATAGTAACAAAGTGAACGATCAAGTACTATGTACAAAACAGTAGACAGTGATCTAAACAAAAACGCGGTGCAGTAATAAATCAGTCGCTAGAAGTGCTAAACGTTAATCTGAAGTGTACCCAGAATCGCTTCTCAAAATGTGTAAGTCTAGCCGTTAAAGTCGAAGCGATGATCTAAGTATTTATGTACCATGTCCGTACGAGATTGTAATGAACGAAATTATGTGAGTTATATTGACTTGTCGACGTATTTTGTATTACGGAATCATCGATTTTGGCCTTATGTAGTCCCTGCTTTACGTGTTGTATGAATGTTCGAGATGCCGCTCATCCTAAACAAATTGAAAACTGTTGAAAATTCCGCCAATTGTTATTATTTCCACCAAGAATTCACGAACCAAAAATAATCATGTACGACTGGGTATTTAACATCTCAAGGACCGCTCGCTTTTTTGCCAACCAACTACACCCGGTCGTCACAGTCTAATGATATTTCAGCAAAAAGGCGTATTTGTTTTTACAGAAAGAAAATTATCCTCTTACCTGGTGCAGTAAAAAAAACCGAGAAGGAAAGGGCCATATTATTATTATATGATGAAATGAAACTTTCAACAATATATGAATATGATAAAAAACAACATGAAGTTGTAGGATCTTACAGTTATGTTCAAATTGTAATGGCAAGTCATTTGGAAATTGGAATCAACTGGTATTTATTGGCTTTGACAGTAATATCAATAAAGATATACTGATGGAAATCATTATATTCAATACCCTACCTCGAAGTAAAAAAAAGTGTTGTCCTGATGCTCCTCATTGACTTGAATCAATAAGAAACTGCGTACAGGTCTGTGTTTTTTGTAGATTGCACCTTATGAATTAATTAAATTAAGGTTTCGCTTGAGTTTTCAGGTTTCCGGATTCCAAATGAAATTTCAATAACAAAACATCTATCAGAAGATATGGTTCATAAAAGGGAAGTAGTAGAAGCTTGTTTATCATTCTAAATAACAGAATGACATTTGAATTGTATGGACAAGGCTGATAAACAAAATATATCACTTGCTTGTCAGCTTTTATCACACGTCACTGTTACAACATTGAAAAGGTAATACAGTCAATTTTCATATTTGTTGTTTGGTTATACGGCCCTAAATATAGTCGTCCCTTATAGGGGACGACAGGCACTGAGAGTAATTTATTTCAGAATATCTTTACAAATATAGCCTATACATTTCAGGTTATCGCTTCATGATTTGATAGCAACACTCGAGGAAGATGAGCTTGAAGAAGCTGATGTTTATATAACCCCCCCAGACGATGGTGTTCTAACTGACCAGGATAGTGATGATTCTGATGAAGAGCACGAGGCTGATCCAAACCGTTTCGGTCCGTCAATTTTACGTTCACAATGTGAAGCAGTTTTGTTTACAAAAAATACACCAGAATATGATTCTGAAGACGAACTTCCACTCTTCCATTTAGTAACTAAAGATTTGGATCAGCCAGAATAAAAAAAAAAAAGTCAAAAATATACGAAATAAGGATAAGTCACAATCACAAAGAAAATGGAAGTTTGATGTGCCATCGTTTTCCATAAACACTCAGTGTCATCCAGAACGGCCACCTGCTGATTTGGTAAACTTGACTTCCCCCCTGAAATTTTTTCAGCTGCTTTTTGATGAAACTGTTTGTGAAAATATAGTAACCCAGTCAAATCTCTACTCAGCTCAAAAAAATTCGAATTTGAATCTGAGACTTGAAGAGTTATATGTGGTCTTTGGCGCTCTCCTTCTTTCTGGATATGCCAAATACCCAAATAAACGGATGTATTGGTCTCCTGAAAATGACGTTCCAAAAATTCTCGCTGATAGTATGCGGCTGAACAGATTCGAGCAAATTATCCGTAACTTACATGTAAACGACAATTCAAAAATTCATAAGGAAGATAAGCTTTATAAGCTTCGGCCAATTATTGAAGCCCTGAACAATAACTTCAGAAGGTATGGGGGACTTGATGAGAAACTAAGTATCGATGAGAGTATGATACCATACTATGGGAAACACTACGCTAAGCAATTCATTAGGGGAAAGCCAATTAGGTTCGGGTTCAAAAACTGGGCCTTGTGCACCAGTAACGGGTATTTGCTGGCTTTCGATATATATATGGGCAAACAACCTACTCCAGATAATGAAAATACAATTTATGGGATTGGCGGGAATGTGGTTTTGTCTTTACTTGAAATGGCAAATATACCACCGAATGAAGGGTATCAAATATACTTCGATAATTATTTCACATCTTTGAAGCCGCTCACTCACTCACAAAAAGGATTTTGCGCGACCGGTACCTTGAGAGAAAATCGAGCAGAAAAATGCCCTCTGAAGACCAAAAAAGAGTGGAATAAAGAAGAAAGAGGAGTATCACATCAAGTGTCATCTGAAGATATTTTAGTTGTTCAATGGAAAGATAACAAAGTGGTTGCAGCAGCTTCAAACTTTGATACATCTGCAAATAAAACTGCACCACGCTACTGTAGATTGACAAAGTCTAAAATAAACGTTCCCCAACCTGGCATTATATATAACTATAATCGTGGAATGGGTGGAGTAGATAAATTGGATAACACGGTAGCAAACTACAGAACGAGAATTCGACAAAGAAAATGGTGGTGGCCCATTTTCGTCTACTTGTTTGATGTGTCTGTAGTCAATTCTTGGTTGAGGATCATTCATCCTGAAGATCCAGTTTGCTCTTCGTTACTATCATTCCGAAGAAACTTGGCGCTAACTTTACTTCACTCACGTATCATAACAAATAATATATCTGTTAATCTTTGTCATATTTTTTTTTTGACTTAGTATAACTTTTACCTTTTATGCATGACGTCCCCTAAAATGGACACAGTTTTTTTTCGAAAATTTGGACTTTTCAATATAATTTGTTTTTTTCTCGTATCATTTACATTTCCTTTAATACATATTCCTCAAAAAAAATGCAGTTTTCAGTTTCCTTCCAACCTCATGCACTAATGGGTTAAGTGAATTTTTTGAAATGCCTGTGAACTGTGAACTTGGCTGCAGCAAAAAGGTGTAATATAAGTAGTTCCAAAGTGAAAAATAAACGCAAATATTATGTGATCGTTTTCATAATCGTGCAGAGATCTCATCTGTGGATGAAGTGTACAAAAATACAGTGTTCCCAACAAAAACTGAACATAATTTTTTGTGAAGATAGCAACAAATACCGAGGTGACTCATACTGATAAGATTTTATGGTGAGAAACGATACTGGCAATCAACTGAAGGATACCACGAATGGAACTACTCAATGTGATATGGATGGACAAGCAATTTATTACTTGTTGAAGCAGCTTCAAGATGAAATCATCAGGAACAGGAAAGAATTGAAAAATTCGATTGAGGCAAGCGAAACCAGAGTTATAATGGGAATTAAACCTATAAATTGAAAGGATATACACTTGGAGAAAGAAAATTGAGACCTGCAAGAAAAAAACGAAACGTTAGAGAGGTGCATAAGAAAGAACAACATCCTCATATTCGGGCTTCAAGATCAGAGAGAACACTCATTCACGCATAAATCAAAAACGAGACTGAAAACTTACTAGGTGTAGATATTGAAATCTCAGATATCAACAATTTTTATAAACTGAAGAATTCGCAGAATAATCCAATCAAAGTAAAATTAGTGTCTCACCTAAAAAAAGTAGAAATTCTCAAGAATTGTAGAAAACTGAAAAACACAAATATCAGCTTTGTTAATGATTTAACCCTAGAACGGCGAAAAGAAATTAGTACCCCTTAGTTACTACGGTGTTCAATCTAGAACCCAAAGATACAACACAGTATTCAATCTAGATACCGGAGCAACTGAGGAAATTGTAGAAATAACACACGGCGAAAACATCAACCACACACCAATGTAATATCACTCAAGCTCCTTTTATGAAGTTTTTTGGGCTGCATGTGAATGAAAACTATACATGGACTACCCATATAAATGAAGTGTGCAAAAAACTCGCTCCAAAGTGTTATCTCCTGTACCAACTCAGGAAAATCGTCGAAAAATCTGAATTGATTATAATATATTTTGCACACTTTCAGTCAGTAATGACATATGGGATCATAGTATGGGGAGTTTCCCATGAGGCTGATAGGGTTCTCAAACTCCAGAAAAGAGCCGTGAGAAATATCGCTGGAGTGGCCAGGAGAGTGAGTTGTAAGAATATATTTGTACAGCTGAAAATCCTGGCTTTCCACTCTTTGTATGTCATGCATATACTGACATATGCCAAAACAGAGCTGGCCTCATTCAGAGCACTGGGAAACAGTAGATACCACACAAGAAACTCAGCAATCCTTGAAGTACCGAATCACCGTCTCCAAAAAACAGAACGTTGCCCAAAATACATGGCAATATGAGCCTTTTCAATCATCTGCCCCAAACTGCTACAAAGTTCTTCCTTTGAATAAATATTGCTCATGTGTCCATTCATTTATACATTTTTCGTTCAACCTTTTAACCATTTTGTTATATATATTCACATAACATGATCGTGCATATTTGTACTTTATATATCTTTTATATTTCTTCTATGTAAGTGACGTTATATCGTATGTTTATCAACTGTTGACTTATTTTTTGGTTAGATTTTTTATACTCCTTATATGTAATATTTTATTATTATCAACTTTAGACTTATTGCACCCCTCCATCTCATACCCTACGCACAGACTTTGATCTTCTGTAGGGTTGCCCATTTATTCCCCTCCCCCACTTTTTTCTCTGCATTGTGTCATATTTGTATTAGTTGTAACTTATAGAAATATTGATACACCCTTCATTTCTAACTATATTGAAGATTGTAATAAGGTCAGTTTGCTTCATATTAACATTCAGAGTATATCCAACAAAATTGATCAATTATCATGCTATCTTGAAGATTTTCCGTACAATAACGTCTGAATCTCTGAGCAATGGCTGAATGATGCAGACCTTACCAAAATCAAAATAATAAACTATCATCTAACCAATCAGTTTTGTAGAAAACAGCACATTCACGGTGAGGGGGTTGCTATATTTGCAAAGAGTGAACAAATATGTAAACAGATAGATGTTAGTGGGTTCTGTAGTTAAATACACTGTGAATTTTGTAGCATTGAAACTAACAATACAATATATATTGCTGTATATAGGTCCTGCTTGGGGGACTTTCAGTTATTTTTGAGTAATTTTGATAAAATTCTAAAAAAATGTTACGTATTGACAAACGATGTGTACTAGCAGGTGACTTCAACATTAATTTCAGTGTCGAATTACAACATTCGCCCCATCGTCGGTGTCTTCACCTTGTCGTGGTGGTGGGGCTTGCGTGCCTCCATGAACCTGAGAGCCACGCCGGCGGTAGCAGTGCTACCGGTAGGGTCACCCATGCCGGAAGGGTCGAGGGCGAGAGGCCAGACCAAGAAGGGCACCAAACACCCAAGCCAAGGTGTCAGGTAACGTGCTGAAGGCTGAATGGCCGCAGGTTGCAATATGCGGTCATGAACGTTCCCCTGGGGGCACAGGGCGGAACCCCCTTGTAGGCAAGCCTTTCCCGGTCATGCGGGGCTCTGACCGGGTGGACCATCGTTTCCCTAGCTGCTCGTGGGATCATTATGGAGGATATAGACAGGGCAGCGAGTGGAGGAAGAACGCCTACTCGGTCGCCTCAATGTAAGTAACCACAGGCTAAACACCGAACACTGGAAGGTGTGGGCCTGTACTCGTATGGAGAAGGGCAGAAGGTGGTTTCTTCTCATGGACAAGGATTCCATGGGAGAACTCAAGAAGCTCGACATGTCCCCATACTTCGGAATAGGGAGATTAAAATTCCGTCAGGTTTTCAGCACCAGGAGCAAAAGAATTAGGGTCCTGCAGGCGAATCTCCACCATGCAAAGGCTGCATCAACCATTATTTGCAGGAGGTTCAAGAAGGCATAGATATTGCCCTCCTGCAGGAACCATGGCTCAACGCCAATGAAGTAGCAGGCCTCAGGACTAAGGCAAGTAAAGTACTTTACGACCAGGCCGCCTTAAGGCCACGTGCGTGCATAGTACATAGCGACAGGGTGAACTGTATCCAAATACCAGGGCTATGCTCTGGAGATTTTGTTTCAGCAGTCCTGTCAATGCCCACGGAGGAAGGCAACAGAAGCTGGTTGATTTGCTCCGCCTACTTCCCTGGAGACGAAGGGGCTTGTCCACCACAGATAATAAACAAGGTATTGACCTACTGTGCGGACAAGAATCTCCAACTGATAGTAGGATGCGACGCCAACGCACACCACACGGTATGGGGGAACACCGACATCAACGCAAGAGGTGAGTTATTACTACAATTTATCTCAGGGAAAGGGTAAGTTATAGCTAATAGAGGCAACGAACCAACATTTGTCACGGCCGCTCGGAAAGAAGTCTTAGATTTGACACTAAGTACGAGCAGAGCAAGCGACTTCATTTAAAACTGGATGGTGTCGGATGAGCCATCGTGACACAGGCACATCCGATTCGATCTAGTTTCACCTCACATAGTGGCTGCAAAATTCAGAAATCCACGAGAGACCGACTGGGAAGGCTACATAGAGACACTCAGTGAGTCTTTAGATAGGAGAATTGCAACCATTAGAGATACAGATAGTCTAGAGGAGGCAGTCGAACAGGTAAACGAGGCAATCATGGAGGCCTACCAGGTAAACTGTCCCGAAAAGACAAAACGCTACAGAGGTAAAACTGTCTGGTGGAGCCAGCACCTCGAAAAGCTAAGGCTCGAAGTGCGAAGGCTATTCAACAAAGCCAAGGGAAACCAAGATTGGGACACATATAGAAAAAAACTTACGTAGTACAACAAAGAAATCCGAAAGGCGAAAAGAGACTCATGGTGGAGGTTTTGTATGGAGGTGGAAGAAACACCTACTTGTGCAAGAATCCACTGAGTACTTGCCAAGGAAAATACTGCAAGCTTAGTGGGTTTCCTCAACAAAAAAAGGAAACTACACAGAAACAGAAAGTTTAAGGCTACTATTGACAGCCCATTTCCCACCGACATCTGAACCTGGGCTCTTGGGGGGGGCTTCTTCTCTCCCAACAAGGCATAGAAGGCCAACGGCGGGGGATTGGAGGCTGGCCGCCGAAACCACGAGACCGGATAGGATCAGATGGGCGATCCAAAAATTCAATCCATATAAGTCACCGGGAATAGACGGAATCTATCTGATTCTGCTACAAAAGGGACTAGAGGTGCTGATACCACATCTGAGTAGGATTCTCAGAGCCTGCGTGGCCTGGGGATATATTCCAAAATCATGGCAAAAGGCGAAAGTAGTCTTCCTGCCCAAAATAGGCAAAATATCAGACCAAACGCTCGAGTCATACAGACCTATCAGTCTAACGTCCTTTCTAATGAAAACCGTTACACAAGAGACGAAACGCTGAAGGAGAAACCTCGTTAATATGCGTACCAGCCTGGGAAATCGACAGACCTAGCGCTGGACGACTTGAACAAACTACTTTCTAAGTCGCTGGACGACAAAGACATGGCAGTAGCTGCCTTCCTAGACATCGAGGGAGCATTTAATAATGTCTCCACGGAGTCACTTATAGGCGCACTGAGAAAAAGAGGAGTACCAGATGTCTTATGCCGATGGATGAAAGCCAGCCTAGAAAGAAGGATGATATACACCACTCTAGGAGAGACTACCCCACAGGTAAGAGCAGAAAAGGGATGCCCACAAGGAGGCGTACTATCGCCACTGCTATGGGCAACCCTAGTAGACGATCTCCTCAGGAAGCTATCTGCCTGGGATATGCTGACGATTTGGTGATAGTCACGAAAGGGAAATTTGCAGGTGCCATCTCGGAGCGCATGCGAAGAGCCTTGAACATCGTTGACAGATGGTGCAGGCATGAGAACCTCTCAGTGAATGCCCAAAAAACCACTGTCGTCGTGTTCACAAGGAAAAGAGTGATGGGAGGACTAAAACCACCAGTACTCAATGAAGTGGAGATCCCTTTTGCCACAGAAGTCAAATACTTAGGGGTGACTTTCGATCACAGGCTTACATGGAACCTCCACATCCAAAAAACAGCACATGAGGCCAGGATGGCCCTAGGGATCTGCAGAAGAATGTGCGGGAGAAACTGGGGACTAAACCCAAAAATGACACTCTGGTTATATACAAGGGTAGTGAGACCCATGATAACATACGGTGCAGTGACTTGGTGGACAAGAACAAAGCAATTTGGGACTCAACCCGAAAATGACACTCTGGTTATATAGACCCATGATAACATACGGTGCAGTGACTTGGTGGACAAGAACAAAGCAATCGGGTACGGCTAGGCTACTAGGTGGCATACAAATGCTGGCATGTCTTAGTGTAGCGGGAGCCATGAGAACTACTCCAACTGCAGCTCTTGAAGTCCTACTTGGACTTCCACCACTGCACATCTACACACAAAAACAAGCTCGACTGGTGGCACACAGGCTAACGCAGGGGCAAACTCCAATCAGCAAGTCACATGGGAGCGAATACTTGAAAATGTACAATGAACTGGAGGCAGATCCAATGCTAGGAATGCCCGTGGATAACACATTTCCGCAGTACAACTTTCAAAAATATTTTTTCAAAATCATCATACCAAGTAAAGAGGACTGGAAAAATGGCCCACAGGTTAAAGCGGAAGAAACTTGGTATACAGATGGCTCGAAGGCCCAAGAAGCCGGAGTATACGGAGGCAGAGCAAAGACGAGAATCGCACTCAGCCTCGGACATAATGCAACTGTGTTCCAGGCAGAAGTAGCGGCCATCGAACACTGTATAGGGGAAATGAACACGCAGAAGGTCG
>JAVJAQ010000400.1:143298-197042 GCA_032362365.1 Zygogramma bicolorata | reverse complement strand
AATTTTTTTATTGTTTATAATAACAGTAATTATATTGATTTTTCAGATTCCCAACCCGCAACTCAATCGGAAACGACAGAGCTTGACAATTCTGATCGTGAGAGCGAAATGAATGAATTTGATGATTCGGAGCAAGAATTTTGAAGAGTAAATTGAGCAAATATTAGTTGTGTTAAATATTATCTAGAAGTATAATAACTGTTATATATTGTTATATTATTATTACTAAATGGCCTACTTACTTATTTCGTTAATCAAATAATAAAGAAGAAAGCAAACCGCCACCTGCGACGCCAAGCCCGCGCGAAATTTTCATTTCTATTTTTGCTGACTGACGGGCGTTGTCTCGCAAAATCGATGACTGATCATTTTTTTTTATGTTTCATATAGCATTCAATACCCTCACAAAAATTTTGAAGTGTAGTAAATTAATTGCACCGTATTTATTTTTTGTACATACATTGTGACCGACTGACCAGCTCCGTCCCCATATTCAGCTGACTGACTGTCGTAACTTTTATGTATATGCAATATACAATCTGTATAACTATTATCAGCTTTAGTAAATTCGTTTTATTACCTCGGCAGGTACGGCAGGTTCGATAGCGTACCTGAGACACCTGTTCTCAGTTTCGCCTGATTGACCGCAGTATGTTTGTGTACACAACCACTGCAATAAGCCATAAAAAAACCAGGCTTAGTAAATTCAGAGAATTTTTTGGGCTCTGGCTCTTGGTCTATTAGTAATCCAAACCCCTCATGGCTACGGCCTTGGAACCGTCAATATTCAGCTTACGAAAAATTTGGAAAATCCAGCAATTTTAAGTGATCGTTGAAGTGTTTTCCGACAGCAAAAATCAACTGTAGAGTTGCTATAATGAGATAAAAACTGAATAGGTAAGTATGAAAACATTACGTATCGCATTACCCATTGATGTAATAGATCAGGTACAAATTTGAGGTGGTACGAAAAATGTTAGGTCACTGGCTGTAACTTGGAAACAATTGTCATGTCGAAAAGTAAATTGAAAATTGAGTTGTAGGTATCACCTGTATCTGAAACTATTCTCATCATTCTCAAAAGAAAAAAGATAGTTTTGGAAAAATCCAATAATATGCCTTCTAGATATCGCATAACAATTCTGAATGTCGTTACGATTCATCCATAACTGAGCGTTTTTCTAAATTTGAAATCGATGGATATGAAATTATATTATTTTAAATGTGGTGAAGTTGGTTCGAAATTGGTTTTTCCGTTATGCGTCTATCAACCCCCTACGAATGGCAACCCTCAAAAGTCGAAACTTGTGCGAGTTAAGGATCAACAGGATCTTACCCTTCAACTGGCGATTCCCACCATCAAACAAATGCCAGGGTAAAAGGCATACACGAGAAACATTCCAAATCCTTAGGAGACCGAAACATAAAAAATATCCGTCTGCTGGACGTCGAATTTGAATGGGTCGATTATTAACATATCGAGCCTTCGAACCGCACTGTGTTCTGCTTTCTAGCTGAATTTGTGAGATGGGCAATTCGCATGACACGCTCCCAAACGAATATGTAATGTTGGTTGTCCAAACACCAATCCTAGCGAAGGCTCGATTCACGATTCACAAAAATCTTTAGTCTGTAGATTGTTACGTCAAAATGACGTGATCTTACTTTTGGAAACCGCCTGTGAAGGTCAAACTACGTCACTTATGTCTCAACCTACAGCGGATGTTTGTGTATGGGTTTCCTACAGTTGAAGTAGCAAACATACTACCGAAAAATCAGTAAGTCGCCACGGATAGAGTTTGAAAAAAAAATGCAGGCCTGTTTTTGAACTATAGCAATGCAGTCATCATCCTTTTTTTAAACTCAATGATCTAACAATGTAACTTCTTCCTATATCAGATTGGTGTTTATACTACTATTATGAAAAGGTGAAGTTTCTAAGTTTGAAAAAAAAACATTTGATATGATGGGGATACTTGAAGACTGGTGTTGAATTGTTCTAAAATTGTTCGTTCCGTTAACCAGCTGACGAACGTCAACCCTCAGAAGTCGAAACTTGTGCGAGCAATGGATCAACGAGGCCTTACCTTTTAACGTGCGATTACCCAGCACGGTGGCCCGGCGAGGATTTGAACCCCGGCCTTCCGCTTTACAGGCAGATATGCCTGAATCAAATCATCTTTCGAACTATTCGTTCAGAACAGTCTCAAGTTTACCTACACAGAAGGTTTTGAATGGCACCTATCGGAATACAACTACTCCTCTGAATTCGCCTATTCCTCCTGCGAGGAAAATGTAAAAACATTCGACATAGTCGATGGTCAATGCCATTCGTGGTATTAGCCAGGGGAGTAGCTGTTTTCCGACAGGTGCCAGCCACAACCTACTGTGTAGGTAAATTTGAGACTGGTCTGAACGAATTGTTCGAGAGATGATTTTCTAAGTTTGTTTTTATGGGGTAATCTTCGGATATATTGATCCGATCATGAAAGTTATTCCACTAACTGAAAGCTACACTGATCAGGAGTGATATAGGCTATACATTATGATTAAACAAAAAATTGAAAAAAAAATAAAAGTTATGTAAATCAATTCGGAGAAAAGCAGGCGAAATCAATTCGGAGAAAAGCGGGCTAGATGTGATTCTTTACCGGCGTGCGCTGACTAAACGGTTCGGTTCGACCTCTATGCGGACGAAGTCGCGGACAACAGCTAGTTGGTAATGAATTGATATATTGTCTGAGCATGTCGAATACATGTTTCGGGTGGTTTTTGGAAATTCCTTCAGTGTCTATGTCTCTGCAGATTATTTCAAGGATTTCTCAAAGAAAACTCCGTTCGAAATGCCATAAATTCAAGAATAGACCAAGGTCTTGTGATTTGTCACAGCGGCATACTAAAATTAGCGGGAATGATCGTAGATTTTTGACAGCAAGTAGTTGAGATATGCGAAATGGCGTGTGCTATAAGGAATGCAGCGTTGAAATGATTGTTGCTGATTTGAATAACACTGTGTCATCGGTATACACACGAATGACATTAAAAAGTAAAATTTTGTTTGGGCTCTGAGTCCGAGCCTCATCACAAAAATAATGTTATGCCAGCGGTAGTAGGAAGTTATTTTTACGTTTAGCACGTTCTCCGACTTTTCTAGTTTCGTATCAATAAAAATGTCGAGTAGTTATCTGGTTCAAAATATTTCGCTGCCAGAGACATTAGAATGGCTATGAACAAGCCTTTTCCGAAGGAAGTGTGTTGAAGTTTCGGTTAGACTCGATGGTTTTCAGTGATTAATCTTGTTTAAGTGATCTGTTGAGGTTTTTATGAGAATGGCAGTGCCAGATGGGCCTGCCGAACCAACTGCATGTGAGTAGTTTTGAAATTTTCCAACATCATTCATTATATTACGCGTTAGAGATGATCCATTATATATGCTACCCATTTCATTTACCATATCGAATGTGATGATTCACTCGAAACTTTCGAGTAAATATCTGGATGTGCCAAAACCAACAATAAAATCTATGTACTAACGTTGGTGAATATAAAAACACAGGTCGATACCCAAGATTTTATATCTGACTTCATACGAACGAATATTTCTGCAATATTCAGGGAACCTCGTTTGTATTAAATGAGAGAGAAATTAATACTATAAAAAGCAACTTCCCAGGTTCAAACAACGAGGTATTGAAAATTTTATGTTAGACAGTTTTCCAAATTCCCAACAAAACTGTGAAATACTATTCATGAAACTGTTCAGGGTGAAGTGATCGATGACATTTGGAAAAGCTCATATCATGAAAATATATTTAGAGATGAGAATAAGAAGAAAATTCCTTCAATAATACGAGAAAATAAGAAGAATAATGGATGGATAGAAGTGCTGTTTATGGTGATTATTATTGATCAATGGTGTACAGTGAAAAACGAAAAAACGATAAGTTGAGCACGCAGTACTCGTCTGATCGGTTAATCTCAATGAATACTTTTCAAATAAGGAATAATTCATTATATCAGATAAGCAACATCAATTCAGATATAATATAAATCTAACAAACGAAAGTATACTCAAACTACCACTTACAAGAATTTGAAAAAAATTCACATGGAAGTGATTTATTTCGAAAATTGTTTGAAAAAAACATTCATGTTTTTCAAATAACAATATGAATCAAAGCAACCGTAGCGACTGAAAGAAAGGTTTCATTATGCCTGGAACCACAGCCGGCGTCATTCAAGATGGCTATGCTGGAACTTATCTCATTTTTTTCTGAATTGAAGTTTTCCGGTAATGGAATAGTTCTGAAAATTATTAATCATTTGAATATATATTTTGGGGGAATATCAAAGTCGGTGATTTTTTCAGAGAAATTTTACAAATCAAAAATAACACTCAAAACTTTCTGCACAAGTATGAAGTCACAATGAAGAATCCTTCATCAAGCTACTTAGACAGAAACCGGAGAGTAAACTAATGATTTTCTAGATACCTACAGCCGAAAAACCTATTTTTCTCAGTACTGCTTTTCAATATATATACATTTCTGGTTCAGGGCCGTGGTTGGAGGGGTCATGGGGGTTCAAACCCATCCCTCCGAAAAAGTTTCTGCAGGCCAAATATCAAACGACTACCAAATGCGCCTCCAAATTTTTATTATTTCATTTCTGTCGAAATTTAAATCAACAATGGTCTTGGCGAGCATTTCTGACTTTTGAAAATTGACATATACCTGCAGTAAATTAATGAAAATCCAAATGCATTGGCATGAAAAAAACCGATACGAAAGTAGAATTGGTTAATTTGGCTGAAAAAATGGTGAATTTGGATGCATGGGGATTAACCTTAATACCCACCATCCTAATTCGATACATTCTGGCTAACCTTCCCTCCTTCGAAATAGATTTCTAGCTACCTTTTTTATTCAGTTTGAAAAGGTTTGATGAAACGACTTTTGTTAAATAAATATATATAGTGTTTCTCTAAGATTACTTATGAAAATTTTTGAAGAGGTCGATTACCCTAACCTAACACCATACTAATATCTTTATTATTTTCTCTCGACGCGCGTTTTGCTAAAAAAGTAAGCATCTTCAAGAGAAGAAAATTAATGTCATAAATTAATTGAGTATAAATTTATCTTCTCCTCAAGGTGCTAACTTCGCTAGCGAAACGCCATTCGAGTGCAATGAATATCATTTTGGTGTCAGAGTAATTGATCTCCACAAAAAGTTTCATCTTTCACACCAAAAGTTCCAATATCACCGGTAATGTCAAAAGTCATCAGTGATGATCTGCTGTTTGCCGACATATCTTCGCCTATATTTCGGCCCGCCCTGTATATAATTCGGTATGCCACTGGCATCGGATACGCGAACGATTATGTCCGTTCAAAAACAAGCTCGCGATAAGAGATAACTCGATTAAGTGGAACCTCAGTAAGCGAGAATTTGTGTTTTAAAACAATGTGTTGCGTGATTCGTGAATTTTTTGGAGATGTTTTCCGTGCATCCCTTGTCCACGTACCCGCGTCCAGTTAGGCGTTTGTGAAGTGTTACGTAAGTCCGCAGCAGTATGATTTATCTTCGACGTGTTGCTAAGAATGCAGTTTTTCGTTTTATCATGTCGGAGATAAAAGGAATTTGTCGAGATAAAGAATCCATTCATTATTCTCAATCGCCTCTCGCTGGAAAAATTGTATGTCGTTCGTAGTTTTGCAGTATCGTATTTTTGAGTTTGACGGTTTTCAAAGGAATAAACTGCTATAGTGAAACTTGCCGGGATGTTCTGAACTGATCCAGTTGAGTTGGCCAATGAGATTGTCGGTGATGCTGAGAAAAACCGGGAGAGGTGATTTGGTTTTAATCTTTGTAAATTATGTCCCCTTCCTTGACTTGCGACGGTACTGGTGAACAACGTACCGTTTCAATATTGAACAGCAAGATTCAAAGACACTTGGACACCTGATCCTTGACCCAATTCCCAATCTGTTAGCACCAGTTTATGGTCTGAAGAATCTATCGACTGTTTTCATTTATAATCGTTCACTCGGCAAAGAAATCAGAAAAGAAATCATGTCCGTTTTGATTTGGAGTGGAGGGAGATTTTTTATTTTGCCCTGTAAACGCCTCATCTTCAGAATTTTATGATGAATCTCTCTGAACATAATTCACATATTATAACTGACCAGCCTAATAGGTAAAAAGTTGGACGCAATATGTGATGACATGGCAGAACTTTAGAATGGGAACACCATATCTTGGTGGAGTTTATACAAACAAAACCATAATTTTTTTTTAAATTACTTATCAATATTACTCGTGACTGGAGTTACAATATCAAGTCATCCATTTGGAAAAACATTACAACCTTATTAGTTTCCGTCATCTGAATGTCAAAGAAAACAAGTATCAAGTTGCTTGCTGATCCACCCAATATACTTGTAACTCCATTGTTAGTGACAATCGTACAGGAAACAGGAAACTGCGGTATTTTTTGTAAATTCTCCGATATACTTTTTTCGGCAACACTGAACTTTTTTGAACGCTCCACCAAATGTGGTGTGTGCTATGTTCTTCGAGAAATGAGTTCTCATATCCCATCTTTTTTGGACTATATACTTGATAGTTTAGCTTGGGTATCAAGATCCGATAATGTGATTTTTCCAGATTGAATAATGTATCAGAAGATATTCTACCCCTAATCGAATTCGACTAATTATATCGAATATCCACTGCTATACTGGGAACTAATTATTTTCTTCCGGGGTCGTTACAAAAATCATGTTGCTGTTTGAACTGCTCGCTGTCTTCCTGAACTTTATACCTATGATTATACTTGCTATGAGTCAATATTTGTTATATTAAATTAAAGTTGATTTCAATTCTAGTGAAATAGATAAGTCGAAATAGATAACTACATGGGAACAAAGTATTATCCTTCCGTGATTCACGGTGTGTGTATACTAGTTTCGAGACGAGATGTCACGTATACCATGAAGTACAGTCCAACTGGGAAATCTAACAATTAATGCAAAAATATTCATTAAAAGTCGTCGTTTCACGTATTCGTTGATTATAAAAAATGTGAAGATAAGATAAATTCACTTGCCAGCTAAAGTGGCAGTATATTTATCATCCGAAACAATGTGACTACAGCAGACTAAATAGCTATCAAATGTTTATCCACGTTTTCTGCTTTGGAGGGATACTCAATTGAGTTTTTAAATCAAGGTGAAAATTAGTATGCGGTGCAAATGTAGGGTCAATACCTGATATTTTTCTCCAATCATTTATCTGTTTGGGAAAGGGGGCTATACCCCCACCCCTCAGATACGCCCTCGACATGATTCTGTCGAACTCTTGCAGTGGCGTACATTCTATGCTGTGTGGTACGAAACAATTTTTGATAATATTGTTTTGAGAGACTTGACCTGATAGCTTCCAGGCATATAAATAATAACACTAATGACTGTAAATTTGATTTCCTTTTGGAACTTTCAATATGGCGTCATGGTATGCTGAATTATATTTAAAAAATTTCTACAATTCCGGAGCATAATCCATATAAAAAAATAACAGAAACCGGAATCCAGGTCGATTCCGATTTATGATAAGACATTTTGGATTGAATTATGACTTTTTGGATGGAAAACTTGAATTCGAATGATATATTTTATAAGAAAATTATCATTGCAAATTCAGCTGTTGTTGTTATAGATTTACGTTCTACTATTTTTACTAAATTTCACCTATTTATGTATCAATTATAATAGAGGTACTGGTAGACGTATTTATGTTATCTATCATCTTATTCTCATCATTTACTTTACTGAAACCTGTCATAATCTAAAATAAAAACAGTGGATCTAAATATGAAAATCAATATGAATAGTTGAGCAAGAACTTCAATGAAAAACATTATTGGATCGAAAAGAAAATGCAGATAAACAGAAATCTGAAGAGAAATGAAAATAAATATATAAACATTTTCCTTTATTTTTCCTACTCAATTTCAGGTCGATGTTGATTTTTATATTAATTATCGGTTGATTTCTGTTCGTTTGCCTTTCATCTAATTATATATTTTGTTTTACATTTTCCTTTATATTTGGGATCAACTGTCTTTTTGACAGGTTTCAATTGAGTAAATATAGCGATGCTTCCATACCTGTTATAACTGATTTTGAACCAGTGCACAGTTAATGATAGAGGGCTCGTCAAGCTCTTTGCAGTTCACATGTACAATTACTCCGAACTATTCTGGGACCCTTCCTTCTCGGAACGAAAACAAACCTTCTGACCATGGGAGTTCGAAGCGATACTCGGAACAATGGCAACCACATTCATTATTATTATTATTCCTTTCAGGAATGTACACGATGCGCATGCTGGACGGCAACAATGCGATAAGTAATTTGAGCACGAGTGGTGCTGCTGCTGCTCCTGTTGCCCCCGGTGCCACAACGATGTCCAGAAATGAGATGGAACGCATGGACACCTCCAGCGACAGTGCTGTCAGCTCGATGGGCTCGGAGAGGGTGCCCTCCTTGTCCGATGGCGAATGGGGAGATGGCGGATCCGATTCGGGGCACACATCCGCCGAACATTACGTCACAGATTATCCCAAGTAAGATTAGTGTTTGAATTCTTCGTTTTAACCCGTCTGCCAACCGATATAACCCCCAGTATACTAACTCATATACAGGGTGTTTATTTAACATGCTGCGAAAAGTCAAGGAACTATTCCTTGGACTATTCCAAGGATATTTTGTCCTTTGATGATTTTTGGCAGTATAAACACGGATGACCCGAAGAGTATATAATTCCCACCTCTCTGCTGTAAGCTTGGAGACCTGTCAAACCTCTTTTGCTCAAAGATCTTTTTTCAATAGAACAGCCGAACTTTGGAACTTCTTACCGAAAGAGGTTTTTCTTGAGGCTTTTACAAAATTCAAAAAATCATGGTTAACGTTAATTCGTATTCCCTGTCCTTGATTCACGCAGTGCTCTTTGAACACCTAGGACTTCCGTTTCGTGTGAATCTGTAAATTAAAAAAAGTGCATGGAACTTGCACAAAAAACTGTAATGAGGACTAAGTTAGGGACGAATAGTCTCTCCATGCATTGAGAAATATGTATTCCAGGGTGTGATTTTTAGTATCGTTTCCTTTGCAAAAAAAATGATTTTAAATAAATTCTAATCGTAGAGATGATTCAATAATCTGGAATATACGCTTCTTTTCTATCTTTCTATTCTTATTACCAACAAATTATTCCGAACATTTTTACTTCAGGAGTAATATTTGGAACAACGTGACGATATTACCCCCCAGGATCACCATTTGAGAGTAACAAATTATTTAGATCATTCACGCCTTTTGAGAAGGTATCTTTTTGTCCAACAACTTTATACATCATCATTTTATCTTTTTGTGGGTGTTATGTTAATTTTATTTCGAGGAGTGTTATTATTCTCATAGGAAATATCTGTTGATGAAATGGGGGAAATAGTCAGGGGAAAGAGCGCTAATTTCAGGTAATCGAATCATTTTTACGAGTTGAATATCAGTGGATATTTTTTTAGTTATCATGTTATATATATATATATATATATATATATATATATATATATATATATATATCTACATCTATCTTATCATGAAACAAGACTAAAGATGTCACTATAAAATAATGAAATTTACATCCCAGTCTACCGAAATCGCACGAACAAAGTGTAGAATATGATAACTCACGTCCTAACTAGGAATATTTTTCCTAAAATTCAAAGTTGGGAAGGGAAATGAATTGAATGTCTTTGTATGAACAAAACTTGAAATTTCAATTGAAAAATGAAGGTAATTTCTGCTCTCACTGATTCCGAAAAAAACTCCATTGAAAAATTCATTGACAACAAAGACAAATTTGAATGTATACTTCTATAGAATCAATGAATTTGATTTACTTTCAATAACTTATATTTTTTCAATTGGAACTGAAATGTCAAAATCTCGTTTCATAAAGACACGCAATTGATTTTCATCTTGGGGGTTGACCCCAAAAAAATGTATTATTAGTGACGTGATTAGACAAATTCGATACCTTGTTTTTACGAAGTGAGGGCACCGAGACAGACCCTCTGCACCTGAATTATTCAGTAAATGGCGCCTTTCAGGAAATGCACGATATAATATTATGGACTCCAATTTTCATTCGATAGGACAAGTGACTCAAGATAATTATACTCGCATTTTTATCAAGTAGGTTTGGTCTGGACAGTTGTGTGGTATTGGATTTATGATAGTGCTGCGAATACAATGATAATTCTTCGAAAACTTGATTATTTCATTAATGAACTGTATAATCTTGATATTGTCTTTGCAAATCCTTCTTCCGCATTAGCTGTTCTGATTATTTATTGTTGCCATTTGTCGAACACAATAGAGCCCGTTATCGTACGATACTCTTCTCCATTCTCTGGCAATTTTCGGAATTTCTTTCGGATAATATCAATTTATAGACAATCAATCGACCTTGAAGATTTCTTCCTAATGGTCTATTCTCATTGAGGCAGAACAGTAATTAATTGTTTGAATTCTGGCTCAACACTCGAAACTAGTTGAATTTCCACTAAGCGGATATTCAGAATCAGATCACTTGTGAATTTTTATAACTGTTGATTCATCGATATTTTTTTATCAGAAGTTTCATCGTTATTCTTCCATGATCTAGATAATGCTATCCTGGGAAAAAGTGATACTATCATGGAAAAATGATCTGATCAAGATTAATATGATTTTCATCAAAACTCTTAACGATTTCTGAATGGATTTTTTATAATTTATTAATATGCATTATTTGTTTTTCGAACTTTTTCGAGATAATATATCTTAGGAGGCTTGTAAAAACTTATGAAATTGTAAGTTTTGGCGAATAAAAAATATTAATGATTATTAAAAATGAAAACATTTAAAAAAATAAAAGAAAAAAAATTTAATCTCATCGTTCTTCAGGCAAGAAATTATGGCAAACTCCCCACTAAAGATACTAATTTGTTTTTGGGCAGTCATGACACGTGTCCAAACTTCCTATGCAAGAGGAAGAGATTGCGATTTGAGAACTTCTTTGAAATTGATAATAATGCAAAAAACGGAGGTATTTCATCGGGATTTGCATCTAGAAATGTTGTAGGATGTGAGTAGATGGCACTGTTCTATTAGAACACGTGTAGTTTTTCGGTGTTTCTTCCTGGACATTGAGAGGTATTTATTGTGTTTCTGCTTTGGAGTAGCTGAATAGTTCTTGAGAGAGATTACAGTTCATGTTTCCATTCAGGGTCTTTCGAAATCACTATAGGCGTTTTCTTCGATGAGCATTGCAGTTGCCGATACCATTATGTCAGTAAACGGATAAAGTCTCGTCCAATTCACTAGCCTTGTTGATTTTAGTTTTCATTTGGTCATTCAAAGATCTTTTTAATGGAGTTTTGGTATCTTCTAAGGACGCTATAGTGGATGTTCAACTTGATGTCTCATATTGTGTGATGGAAAAATTGAGTGGCAGTATAAAAATCAGAAGTACTGATATAAGATTACAATTTACATTTAGTATTTATTTTCAGTAAAATGCGGCCATATGACTACAGTTATTCGAGCCGACAGCTGAACAACGGCATTGGGAATTCTGACAATGCACGAATGCCACCTGTCGCCCAGAAGAAGCACCAAATGTACGGCAAGCGATATTTCCAAGACCACAACACCACCAGCACTTCCCATCCCCCCGCCACACCTCTCAAGTACGAGTACCGAGAACCTGCAGCCACCTCCTATATTCCCAATCCGTCTGAGGGGGCAGTTGGCCCCAAGATACCCGAGATGAAATACTCCTGCTCCATGGAATTTGGTCTGCAGAATCACCTCGCCAGAAATCCAGTGGATCACATCCAACACAACCATAGCTATCACCTCCCCGCTGAGAACTCTGGCGTCATGCAGAGGCCGATCTCCCGGGACAAGGGAAAGGCGGCCCGCAAGTCTGAAGACGAGCACCTGACCAGAGACGAGAAGAGGGCCAGAGCCCTCAATGTTCCTATATCCGTTGACGACATCATCAACTTGCCCATGGATGAATTCAACGAGCGCTTATCCAAGTACGACCTCAGCGAAAGCCAGCTTAGCCTGATCAGAGATATCAGGAGGCGGGGGAAGAACAAGGTGGCCGCTCAGAATTGCCGGAAGCGTAAGTTGGATCAGATTCTCAGTTTGGCCGACGAAGTGAAGGAGATGAAGGACAGGAAGATGAGGCTGATCAGTGATCATGAATACTCTACGAACGAGATCAAACGTATGAGGGACAAATACCAACAGCTGTACAGACATGTTTTCCAGGTGATTATTTCTTCACTATTATTGATAATACATTTATATAATAATACATTTAATAATAATACATTTTCATATTGTCTCCTGATATATCGAAATGCCGCCATATTGAAACAGAATAATATTCGATCATACTGTCGAGTAAGATGCTAACATCAGGAGGGCGGTAACATGGCGTTTATCGAACGAAACTGATTTTGGAAACATTTTTAACCGCACTCTAACACCAAATTGAAGTCATTTACTCAGAGAGTGTTTCGCTAACCGTTAGCATCTTCAGGAGACGAAATTAATATTCAGTTTTCGGTAACAATTATTGATGCCTGTTGTTTCCATTTTTACAGCAAAACGATCAAAACCTATTTTTGGTATCATTTTTACATGTCACCACTTATTTATTTTTTACTACATTTCGATACTTTTATGTGTTAATTTGAAAAAATAAAGGCTCTAGGTAAATGATCTCTTTCCCATCTGAGAGTATCAACTCATTCTGAAGTATCTTTCTATTGTTTGCTCCCAATGACATATTTGGTGAAAATAATATTTTATTTCAGAATTTACGAGACGCCGATGGTAATCAGTACTCCCCTTACCAATACAGCTTACAGGCCTCAGCTGATGGAACAATTTTGATGGTTCCCCGATCGAATTCGAGCTTGTCGAATCCAGAGCAAAAAGATCCGCCTCACAACCGCAAGGATTGAAGAAATTCACCAACTCTGTAGATAAAACTTGCTCAAAATTTATTTGCCGGAGTTATGTTTTTTAGACTATCGTACTTAACGAAAGTCTTACTCACTAATTTTCCTTTAGAAATTCACAGGGTCGAAGCCTATTAAATTTTTCTGTTGGTAATATGCCTACATTTGCATTTATTTATGATCTCTTTAGATAACAATTGGTTTTTTTATCACTGAAATTCGGGAAATTTGTTAGTGAGCAAAGTGTAGGTAATGAACTTTAATTCTCCCTTTTCAACATGTGGTGTTGGCTTCCATTGGTTCATTATAACAGTTATAGGTGGTGACATTGAAGAAAATGCTGACTCTCAAGTGTTGTACATTTTACAATGTAATGAATTGTGAATTTCATTGAAGGACTGGCAACTGGGTGAAAAGTATTGTAATAGTTTATTGTCTTTATTGAGATTTTTCTGCATATTTTAGTAACATATTTCAGAGAAGGGCACCACAGACTAGCAAAATGAAAAAGAAAACAGGCAATATTCAATTACTAACAACAAAAATCGAAGAGAACGTAGTAATAAATCCAGATATACCTACCTACATGTAGTTTCAGCTTAATCTAAATGAAAATTGTAAAAATACGTTTCAGGAATACATTTAGAAATGCTAGAAATTTTCTATCTCCAGCTGGACCAACATAGTTGTATGTTTGATAAATGACGTGAATGGGTGTTCATTTCTCACGAAGATAAATAAACCTCATAGGGGCCGTTCAAATATTACATAAGCAGATTTATTACAATTATTCACCCCCTCACCCCCCTTGTCAGCAAAAGTAAGCAAAGCTCACCCCCTCCCCCTTATGCTTACGTAAACATTTTTCAATTGAAAATATATTTTGTTTTATATAACAATTATAATTTAAAAAAAATGAAAATAAATTGAGGATAGAGATTTGATTTTACTGATACAGTATTCAACATAGAGTAAGGGACAAAAATATTATAATCTTACGAACATAACAAACTTATTTTAAATATTTGGTACACATATTAAATTCAAATTAACAGTTTTTAGTCCATGAAACCCGAATCCATGACTCTAAGTTTTCGATGACATTGGATTTTGGAATGTCTACATCGTTCTCATCGAGCCATTCAACATCATGGTGCTCTTAATTTTGAATAATGCACATCGGTTCATTAGCCCTATGGCTTTAAATAATCATTGAATCTGCGAATCGAACCCATCACATACAGAAAACTAACACCCTTTGTTTTGTGACCATTTGACGGGGTCAATATTAAGAAATGAATCTATGTAATGAATATTACCTCTATATTTTGAGATTGTCCATAACATTTTCTAATTATAAAACGTCTAAATTATTGTTACAAAATTTTAAGAGAAACGTTTTTGCGATTTCTAATATTTCTAGTACTCGTAGGTACCTAAAATGATTTCGTCACTCATGTAGCAGATTGGATTTATTTTTAGTCGCCGCTTGCAATTCTTCTTCAATTCTCTTTGATACAATAATATCTAGTTCCTTGTCAGCCTTTGCTTATAATTTAGAATTTCGCCACACTTCGTTAACTAACTTTTGTACATTTTGTACTTTCGTACTTGTACAAATTTTTTTAAAACATTCAAACAATTTTGGGTATAACTTGGATTTGTCTATTTGAAACGACATCTTATTAAAACGTTAAACTTTAGCTAATGAAATCAACGGTAACACAAATGTTAACTTGCTTTGCTATGCAAAGAAGTGCCTAAACGTATGCGTTTATATTTGCGGAAATCCCCGAAAATGCGTTTCGTTTTCAAGCATAGACAATGTGATGGTTGCCATTCCTGTAAAGAAGTAAATAACTACCGATGACGTAATCATCATCTAGACTTCCCTACCCCCCATGTCATCCAAAATAAGCAAAGCAAAGACCCCCCCCATAATGCTTACGTAATACTTGAACGGCCCCATAGTCTTTATTTTTTCATATAATTCGATTAACAAGGCAGTCGGAGCAATCAGTAATTCTACCCGAATTTGATACTTGCATTTTTCAGTCTGTACCTTCAGTCAGATTCACTATGCAACAAGTGGGAGCTAATTCATACGCACAGCTGTGAGAGTGTCAGTATAATAAGCAATTTTGTTATTGTGTGACCATATATAAGTACGGAAAACAAGCTGATCTTTCGACTGAGTCAGAAGGACAGCTTGTTTTCTTCTATTGATTTCACTGACCTGCTCATCCTAGAAGTTTTGACCAGCTCTATTTTTTGGACAAATGGAATATAAAATGCTGCTATAAAAATAGATCTTGCAGAATTTCCATAGTATGCTTATTCCCTTATGATAGCAACGGGGTGTTGGTTGTTGTGGTCCTTATGGAATTTAGTTGTGCAAGGTTTATTGTTATGAAATGTCTACTTCCAAAAATAATTATTTCACGACAAATTATAAACAATCTATATTTTTATAACACATAATCAGGTGATGAATATGCCTTTTTGTAACAGTTTAGTGTACATATATTATTTAAGGTAGATTATATTTAGGTTGTTTGTGTCTGACTGAATCGGTGTTGGAAATAGCTTAATATTTTTTGTGGCCTGATGAATGAAATTCGGTTGAAGCTTGCCCTGTCGTTTTGTATTCTATATAGTAATATATAAATCTTGAGTAATCACTAACCACGAGGAATGAGCAGTTGCTTACCTTAACATTATTTATCAGGCTGATATCTATAAATAGCTTGAACTAGTGGAGTCAGAACTGGTATCGTCTTAAAGGAGCGCATGTGATTTCAAGTAATCTTTCAATTTCTATCAATTACGTAGTAACTGTACTTTCATTTGGTACTTAGATGTACCAAATTTATATTGAAGTAGGCTAATATTTTTTATGAACGTTATAGGTTTTGTACATTGTATAGTGTAAGTAGATCAATAAAACCAACCTAAATGTATGAAGTTTTTTTTATTGTACAAAAGGAGATGTGGATACAAAAAAAACCATAAGGATTTTTGATCTTTCCCAGCTGGGACCAAAGAAATAATTATCTATTTCACCTTGGCACGGAAATTATTCGTATTGCACAGTGAAAAGTATATACAGTGTGTTCCTCAAACACATGCTAATATTTAAGGAGGTAATTCTTAGACCCATTTTAAGAAAAAAACTTTCTATGGACGTATGTCCTAAACGCCTTAACTTTTGAGATACAGGGTGGCAAAGTTTTCAAAAATTATCAGTTTTTTAATAATAACTGAGATAATTTTGTAGACATCTTTTTGGCATATTTGGTACCTCCCCTCGGGTGTACTTTTCAGGAGGAGACAGAAAATAATTTTAATAAAGCTGTCTGTCTCATCAGGTTGTTTGTCGGAAGAGGAAATATTTTCAAGAGTTATTGGAAAAATACCACATATTTTTTCAAACTCTCCAGGCACTAATTTTCATGAACATGATATTGAAAAAAAAAAGAGAAAAAAAATCGTGCGACCTCACTCAATCCCAGTGGCTCATAGGAAAACTGCATTGGCAACCATTGGGCAAACGGAAAAAAAGGGTGTTATTGAGAGGTCAAATACCAATTCACCACACTTCCTTCTGGAATCAGTACAGCTGTTAGTTGTAGCTGTTAGCAGCGAACTACGATCCCCCCAAGAATATCAAGGAACTTCAGCGTTTCCTGGAGGTGTAACTTCTATCGTTCGTTCTCTCCTACATTTGCCAAGCTCTCTGAGCCATTAACTGCGCCATTGCGAAAGATGCAGCCGTGGAGGAGGGGAGCAGCGCAGACAGGGGCCTTCCAGAACTGCGAGAAGCCACGGCCCGTGACCATCCCGATCTCTCGTTTCCTTCTTTCGTTGCTATGGACGCATGTGATTATGGTGTCGCGGGTCAGCTGTTCCAGATGTTAAATGAGGAGACGCAATTCATCGTAGCCCCCCAAGAATTTCAAACAAAATTTGTCTATCGCAAAAGGCGGGAAAATACCGTGCCAAAGTTGCCAAACCCTGCGAATAAACGTTTTCGACTGGCTGTACTCCGGCTTCCCCAAAGCTATGTCAAAGACTTTCAAGAAATAAGTTAATATCAATCGGAGGATCTGAAATCAACCGAGATCAGGAGAAGAATTGAAACTGATTAGAGTAAGGGAAATTTTCGTTCTACATCAGGGTACGCAGTGAAACGGAAGGAAAACTCTTTTTTTGCGTCCCCCAAAGTCTAATCGGGGACTATAACATGAATTATCACCACTCGTTAAGGCATTTTGGAGTATATAATAGGTATTAGCGGCTTTATAGGTCTTAAGAGGGTCGGTTGCTTATATTTCGGTCATACTGATTATACTAATGTTTTCACGAAACCTACTTCCCAGGTTATTGTAAACCGACTAATCATATCGCCTAGTCATGAGGCGATTGTTGCATGATAATGCAACCCAGTTCACCTAAGCCAGGGGTGCCCAAAGTTGAACTGTTGGCGATCTACCTCAATATTGTTAGACTACGATCGATCGACTCTGAATGTAGGTCTACTCAAAATGTCAATGAAAAAATTATTCAAAGTTGCGAGTTCATTGGTTCTCATAAACAAACGAGTTGTAGTGTCATCGGTCTAAACTCAACTAAAGGGTGACTTTGGATATTGAAGCGTGGCACTGCATGTCCTCAGCATACTTTTTAATTACCGAGTGCAAATCATGTTCTTCAGTTAGTCGATCGCGATATTTTGACCTAATTATCTTCATTTCATAAAATGCAGACTGGCACAAATAAATTGAACAAAACGCGGCTTTTCTTTGACAAGTACCGCCGCCTTTTCCTGCTAGCAGGGGTTTATTACGATGAGAGAAAGTGGTGAGGGTGTTATTCTGGCCTGATTGTGGATCGAATAAATTTTGGTAGTTTATTCATTTCATTTTGTTCCTGTGACCCATCTTCTAAAACAAAATCTGTGAATAGTTCTATATCGGAAATTTCTTCTCGAGATCGACTCAAAAAGCACTCGATCGACCGTTTGAGCACCACTGACCTAAGCCATATGGAAAGACACTTTTGAACAGTTGGGGGTCAAGTTCCTGCAAACCCCTCGGAGAGACGCATGAGAGAAATAAGGAGACTCACATACCTCCCGCTATTTCAGGAACTCCTCAATTCTGTGGTCCATGAAAACCCGGAGTTCGGTCCGAATGAACTTCAATTCGGGCTCCTGTGTGATAGGCTGTTGCCTGAAAATTGCGCTCCACCGAGCCATGTGGAGCTGTCGCACGTTGAGTAACTTATCTTAGCCGAGCTTGGGCAAATCAAGGGCGTCCCTATAAGCAGGTTCAACCCGGGGACATGTGGTGTTACTGAAAGCTGACAATTGGTCATCGTCTGAAACGAAAAAAATGTTGATACTGTTTGAGTCCTCTGCAGCTAGCCCCTGGCCCAAAGTGAGAAAGGGAAATGTTTTACGATAGTCACCTGATAAAGTATCACCTGCTCAGTAGTTTTCTGCAACCTACATTGAACAAACAATGGGTGGGGGGCGAAGATGTGACAGAGCCAACCATCCCCTGTTCTCGCGCGATTTTTTTATGTTTGTTGAATGTAAATTTCCGGTTGGAGGGCACCACGATACTTTTTTTTTATTCTGTTATATTCACAATTCTTTCCAACACTTCGGTCGTGAGAGGAAAGTCGGCGGGGCCATTTGGTTAGACAACTCGCGTGGCGAGAACCTGCTGGTTCGGTTGCCTGTCCTTAACCTCCGAACAGTTTTTGTCGGTAGCCGATGAAAACCTGGCAACTTGTATTCAGAAAGCAAGCGACTTCGGAATCACAAAGCCGTTGCCGTTATGAATGCTTCTGGTTCGAAATCTGGATGTTTCGTGAAGTTGAGACTAATTCACGATTTTTCCTGCATTCATTAGGTATGTACCCTAAATTATTCTATTTCTTTAGGCTCAATACGTATTTCTCAGTTTCAGGCAAGGGATTGTAAGTACCTTGTATATAGCTTCCTGATTGAAGTGTTCCTCCCAACCGAATTACAACAACTGAGGCTGATTTTTGTCTCCAAACCACGAACCCTGAGTCCAAATGGAAAGTTTCAATACAAGGGCACGGAACTTAAGTACCCATACAGGGTGTTATTCGAGTATGCAGCCAAACGCAAATAAGACCTCCATTGCTTGACAGAGTGGCTCTCTTGTCATAGGTTGACCCTTAATTTCAAGAAATCGTCTTTCATGTGGATTGATGAATGTAAGGTACCAGATAACACCAAAGAAGAAATATCTTTTGGAAATAATACTATGAAGTACTGTAGTTATTGAATTCTTGGCCTGATCATAGACGAAAAACTGTCATGGCGTGAGCATATTGAATATATATACGTAAAAAAATTACTGGACCGCAGTGGGTGTTCTTAGGAGATTAAGTTATATTGTTCCAAAATATCTATTGAGGTCAGTTTTACTTTCCTCTAGTTCACCCCTACTCAACAATCATCTGGAGTTCCATTTTTGAGAGTCATTTAACACCACTGAAAACACTACAGAACAAAGCCATATATTCAGAAGAATGAATTTCTGTTGGGAACTGATTTTTTCTATGAACTTAGGGCCAGCAGACCTGCCGTGCTGTCGCTATAAAACTGGAGAGACCCACCTCTCTGAATGGAAAATCAAGGCCACTCTGAAAACATCCTTCTCCACAAAAATAATCATTTTTTGCATTAACTCATGATTATGAGGACATATTTTCCTGAGGATAGAAAGGTTGTATGGTAAATGTTTTTGGTATTTTATATCAGACGTTATTGAGTTCGACAAAAGCCCCTTTACTACAAGTAAGCCTCATTACCAATGCCATTCTAAAATAGCTTCCTATGTTGGCAAACAGGTTATTGAGAAATTATTAAGGTGAAGCCATGAGAAGGATCAACTTTTATTCATCTTATTCCACTTATGAATGGACAAAAAAGAAGTCCATTGGTCCATTATAGGGTACAAAGTCCAGGAAAATAATTAATTCTGGTGTCTGTGATTCGACTCAACTTGAAAAATCGATTTCTTCCTAGTGAATGTGCATTTCAGGTTCAAGAACAATCAAACAAATAGCAAATAACTTGATGGCAATCCAACTTAGAATGGGTGAGATTTAGGGATGAGAGATCATTTCTGATATTCAAGTTCATCCTGTGTGATTAATTACTGTAAACTATAATAAAATTAGACGATTTAACGAACTTGTCTGTGAAGTTCAATCGTAATTATTTGAAGCGGTTTGCTCGAATATATAAGTAGATGTAGGTGAGCCGTTCGTACTGAAAAATCACACTGGTCATAGTTCTTAGCGCGAAACAAAAGGAGTTTGGTTTCGTTCCTATACCTGGGATATAGCCAGCGGCTTGTCCTCTATATTACTAGACGTAGAAGGAACTCTTATAGGGCAAATAGTTCACAAGCAACTATTTATTATCATACCTTCAACAGCTTCTGGGCCAGTCTCAAACGAATCCTATTCAAGTCTCTCTTTGCTTCCTCCAACGCTCAGTTGGCCAACCTGCCCAAGTCCCTCTGTCAACCATGAACTATCGCTAGAATTCTATTATTCTATTTTTATTTATGTTACTTTTTAAACAGAGTAGAATTCTATAGTTCACAGAATACCACTGCTGGATGCCTTGTGGGGAGCATGTCGTTGCACCCACATTTCATTCTACCCGTCTCCGGACATACCGGAATGCAAAATTCATCCTTCTTGTTGATAGGGCCACAATGAATGTGTTTGGTTGGGTCAGGTAAGTTAGGTTTGGTCAATGAAAAATTGCAAAATAATCGGTGAATTTTGCAATAGGCATCATTCGGGTCGGGTATGTGTGGGTAGAACCCAACGCACCCACCTTGTGAAGCATGAGTTTTAGTTCCCCTTAAAAATACCAAGCCTCGTTTATAATGGCTTCTCCCTTTTTCTATATGTTGATATGAATATACCACCGAAGCTACGAGACCTTTAAAGCTGAGGTTGGACATCTGTGTAAAAAAATCACATTTCCATATTTATCAGGGGCACAGTATGTAACACCCCAGATAGCACAATGACCTATTTGGGACCAATAGGGGATAACGTTAAATCGTCCGTAGGATACCGGTGGGACTCCCAATGATGTCACTAGGAAGCGGAAATGTTACCAAATTCCGAGTTCCTAGGACGTCCCCAAGATGTCCCGCACAAATCACCAGTATGAAACGGGGACTATGTGGGATATGTTGGGGATCAAATTATGATGTTTTCAGGAGATCCTGTATACGTCAGAAGGGCTCCGGATCATTTTCTTTAGAAATATGATGTCCTGTGGATATCCTGTAATATATTGTTCATATTTTTACTTTTCTTGGCCTCCATATAGGGAATATTGTGGTGTGGTAGTTGAAGAGGATCTCTCAGAAATATGTGTAATGAAAGGAAACATTGACAAATGAACAGAAGTTTATTCATTAACGTTCTACAAATCAAAGACCCAAATAATTCGTCAACACAAATAAAGATTCTCAGAAAAAACAAAAAAAATTGTAAACAATTATGAATGTATCACAGAAAAAAAAATAAAGCACAAGTATCTACTGCAGTCTCTTCTTTTTATGAATTCTCTCCTTGGCATGGCGCAGCCAGCTCTTGATCGTACCCTCTAATGAGGCTTCTGATTGACTCTTAAGGGTCGAGATTTTCCTCATGCCCTCTGAAACCAGAAAATTCTGAGTTAAAATTTGAAAGCAAGTAAATTCTTTCATTGTCTGTTCTCATTAAAATATAGAGAATTCAAACTCAACATTTAAAATGAGGTGAGAATCACTTTTAATTCAAAAAATGTTAACGTATTCACAAGAAATACAGATAACATGATATTAAATCACAGAAGCATTGTTATAATGTATCGTGGTATATAGACAAAAATATATAGAAATAGATAGATACAAGTTTTATTCAAGTAGTAATAAGTACATGACATATGCAATAAAAAATTGTGACTTTTTTCTTGAAAAACATTTTAAATTGGAGTCATCAGTTGAGTATTCATTTACATTTTTTCAACTACAATGCCGATACTATTTTTGAAATCTCTTGTTTTTCCATTCGATTAGAAGGGATTTTCTAATTTTCATTTCAACTTGAAAACTGAACACTAAATACGTATTGAACATGATTTTCATGTGACGTAAACACCAGACATGGTCCAATTTTGGCTACAGAATTCAGTTATAATGAAACTTTGCTTACCTATCATTGCTTTGGCAATTTTTAAAGATCCAAACGCTTTTTTGTGTTTTGTTCCAAGCCAGCTGTATCCTATTATAACTTCGTCTACCAAACACCTCTCCATAATTCTGCGTGTGGCATCCCAGTTGGTTGTGCCACCCAGTGAAGAAACATAATGCACCTGCCATGAAAAATTTTATTCCATTTTCAGGATATAACAGGCATTCCGCTCAGAACTAGAACTCTCTAACACATAATGAAAGCAAACTAATAGTGATTCGCTCTTAGTGTGACTGGCAGTAATTTGAGTATAAAGAATGATATTGTAAGCAAATTGTTATCACTTCGCTTCTTTTCATGTTACTGAGTACCAATTCTCAATAATTTCAACTCATGAGAGACTTTTTTGGCTTTTTCTTCTTTGAATTAATATGAGAGATGAATGCAATTTCTACAAGAGGTTAAACTAATAATATTAATGAACTCTCTCATGCGACATATGTGCATTTCATACACAATTGATTTACACAAAAGCAATATATCTGAAACAAATACTGCCCTGTTTAATTGTTTTACTCATTTTTATGTATATGACTCAATTGTCTGTGAATGATTTATGTATATGACTCAACTGTCTGTGAATGATATACACATATACATATCGTCTGAAAATGTTCATTAACATTGTTACTTCTTTATGAGAGTTGTACTTTCTTCCCTGTTATGAGCAAAAGCTGTCTCTTGGGAATGATAAGGTTAATATGAGCGTTGTCAAGTCCCTCAGAGTCTGCTGACAAATAAATTTTAGTAAAACTTTAATTCACTGCTCAGTTATTTGGTCTTGTAGATGTTTGACATCCTTGTACCAGAATCCTGTTCTGTCTGGAAGCTGTTTGTTCAAATAATAAACCAAATGAAAATTCAGCATAGTTACTTACAAATTTCACATAATTTTCTCTTTGGTCGAGAAACTTCCCAAAGTTATCTAGTTCTAGTTCATCTTTCAGTGGAAAATTAAAGCTGAACTCATCGTCATCCCCAATGCCAGTCCCAGCAGACCTTTCAGCTTTTTCTAATAACAATAAAATGTCTTTGGAAATGTTGTCCAATTTATTGTTTATCAGTACAACTTGCCTGAGTACTCGAGAGTCGATAGTTGCTAGAGAAAAATAAACAAATATTTTATTGATGCCAAGAAAAGCGCTACACAAATCACTTTATTGATAATGAAACAAACAATTAACTTACTTGTGCTACTGGTTGAAGCAAGAGTTTCAGTGCAAATGTTTCGACTATTGGGAGTGTTGACCTGAGAAGATACACCCAATGCAGGCAAAGTCTTCTCTTCAGCTCTTGGGGTGAAACTTTTCGTGTCAATTTTTCGTATCGGCTCTGTAAAAAAAAGGTTATTATAGGTTTCATATTTGTCCCTTTTATCGTTTCGACTACCAATAATTCATGTGGATATATTAATATATTCGTGATCAAGTATCAGGATATTTTGGATGTAAAATAACAAAACAAGAATCACATTTCATTCTCAGTTTTGAAATTTTCCACTGGATACTTTTGCACATGATATCAGGGATACTGACGTCAATTATTTCTTGAAATGAATGCTGTTCCCAAAAAATCCCAAGTGTTTTCATAAGTTATTATTAGTTGACATTTCAATGATACACTGGACAAATAAGGGCGCTTTTCCAGTAATATTGGGTATAGAATATACAGTTCTCAAGTGATTATAATAAAAAATACAGAAAAGAGTATATTGAAAACTATGAAAAAAATGCTAAAATGGCAATATAACAGTTGAATAATCATTGTACCTTTCGCCCTTATCCTCTTTAACTGTTACTATGCCATCATCATGTTAATTTTAATTTTGATGTTTCTGATGTCATACACAGGTTATTAGCCTATAGTAACATAAAGTGCAACTGAAAATCCTAACCTACTGACTGCTCTGCTCTATTACATTAAATAAAATAATACCTGGCAAATTTTTAGGTGGAAGGGAAATTCTTTTCCTGGATGAGGAGATGTCATCGTTTTCATCTTCTTCTTCTTCGCTGCTACTTTCAAACTGATTTTTCTTTCTTTTTCTTCTAATCATACTCCCTTCATCAGTGGGAATTTTGGAGTCTTCAGCCAAAGCATTGCATGCTGAACGAGCCTTGAGATAATTATCTGAAGAAAACAATGCATCACTAACATTTTCAAATGTTCATAGATATCGATTAACAATACCCAAATTTTGTTCTTCAAATGAAAGATATATTTATTGTGTTTCCTATTGACATTGTGTTCAACAAGAATTTTATCCTTCGAACAATTAACAATATCACAATATATTGGCTGACCCAATATACCTACTTCAATATGGTAAACTCTAGATTTGAACAAAATGGGTTTATATATCATAAAGAAGTAAACTCACCAAATGTTTTCTTTTTGGAATTTGGAAATCTGACCTCATAAACTTCCCAAATATCTGAGGGATCCAAACAGTTGATAATGAGTGATGGCCAATAACACATGTTTTCAGTGGAGCCTATGAGCCATTTGAGTGGAACAGCTTCTATTGAATCATCTTTCAAAAAGATAACTACTGTCCACATTTCGTTCTCGGTACGTGAAAAAAGAAAATATAACAATTATATATATATATATATATATATATATATAGTGTAGAAAGTTCTCGACTGTCAATAGATGAAGGTGAGTTTTATCGGGTGTTCATTCGTTCTACTGGAGAAAAACTCTTCCTCACTCTACCAAGCTTTCGATAATTTTTATTATCTTTATCAAGGTGGTAAAGTTAAATATAATAAAAATTATCGAAAGCTTGGTAGAGAGTAAAGAAGAGTTTTTCTCCAGTTGAACGACTGAATACCCGATAAAACTCACCTTCGTGTATATAATATATATTTGAAACAGATATTTATAAATGGTTCCGTTTATCATTTTCATCCATATTTTCAAAACTATATTTATTTGAATGCTAACTTCCAATAGGAAACTAAACTAACTGTATATAATTTCAATAGTAGTGCCATTTTTGGCAGAAGTCAATAGCCAGTTGAACAAAATTATAGTTTTTATTTGAATAATTTTACTCATTATTCTAATACAGAATTAAATAAAAAAGGCGACTGTGTGATGACCAGAACACATTAAAAATTATTTGAAAAAAAAAGTGTCTACCCGTGAAATAAACAATAATATTCAAAATCGATTTTGTACATCCCAGATATGAATTTGGTCATGAATTTTGTTGTCTAATTTTGAATAGTAAAGGTAACGTTCTTATTTATTTTCACCTGAATTCTACGAGTGCTTAGTATTTAGTGAAACCAGAGTGTGTTTTCTTGTTTTTGAAATTGAATATCTACTTTATATAATACACATAGCAAGCTACCACTATGAATTTTAATTGCACTAGGTTTCACAATGAAGTAGGGGAACAACAACATTTCTATCTGAGGAAGTTAAATTCACAAACTTTACTTGTATCTCTGTAACAAGCCAACATTTCAAATCACTAAGATGTGCAACCTCAAAAATACTCAAATTGGATGAAGGACAGGGTTCAAAATAGAAATCTTTGGTGTGTTCATATTTTTGTCCAATAGCAAATATATCATTTTCATTAGAAGCAAAATTCCTCACAACTATAATTGAACCATCAGATAACCCACAACAATTATTGGGGTGGCTGGTTCTGATGATAAAGTTAGGAAAATTGTATTCAGAATATTGTGGTGATCCACAATCTTCCACAAGTGGACCTAAAAAATGTTCTTTCTTGAAACGCTTATTCTCAATTTTTGAAGCTATTATATTTCTATTGGCCTTCTCTGCCTCACAGAATCTTTTACAATTTGACAATTTGAGATACTGGATTATCTGGTTTATGAATATATTTCAACAAAACTTGCATAAAATTTTCGAAAGGAAATGCACTAAACATATCCAAACATCCAAATTGTTCAACATCACTTGACAAATGCAACAGATTGTGAACATTATGCGATACAAATTCATCTCCATAAATTACCATAAACGTTTCAATAAAATATTTCAATAAAGAATTGGCACATTTAATTTGATCTGAAGTACATTTGGCATTAGCTAAAATGGTTACAGCAACATGCAAGCTTAGGAAATTTGAATAATTATTGGCTGGTAAAACATTTTTCAGCACAAAGAATCCAGTATAAAAAAGAAATTGTCTGAATTCTGTTGCCTTCCAACGTTTAGCTTCAAGGACAGTTCTTGGTTTACGGCAAAATTCCAAAGGTATATTTTGAGACTGGGATGTTAAAGCATCAGACAGCTGTTCGATCTGACGAAAAGATAATTTGTATGGGGGTCTTCCATTACACCATAAGCCCACTAGAAGCTTCTTCATTACACCTAAACAAATCAGGTGCATGTAGTCTAATGGAAAACCAGACACCATATCAAAATTAATTAGACCTTCTAAAATAGTTATTCCTGTGTGATGTTCTGGTTGTTTTCTTGCTAAAAAGTCCTCATGGCTACGAACCATTGCTTCCTCGTCATAAAGGGGAAAACATATTTTATTATTTTTATACTCTCCCTCTTGATTACATTTAGAACATGAAAAAAAGCCTGTATGTGATTTTATACACTTAATAAAAGATTTGGCTGGAACATCACATACAAATCCTTTAATTTTGAAGGTAAATTTAAAATTATTATAATTTAAGCCATTTACAGTTAAATAATTAGCCTCTGTTACAAAATCTTCTAGAAATGAATTGGGTTCGTGTGGTTTCTTCAGTCCGTGGTATAGTCCAACTAATGCCACTGAACTTCGATGTGAATATAAAGAAATAAAAATAGGATAAAGCTGACTACCAGAACTTCTACTGATAGGTAATCCATCAATATTTACCAATATTTCACAAATATAATCATCAGAAAAGTTTATAGAATATTGAATATTATTCAATAAATATTTAACACCTTTTTCCAAACCTAAATGATAGTACTCCCCAGGAAGAAATGTTTTTTTAATGATTTTTTGGCGTGGTGTTGAAAGCAATGTTCTCGCATCATGAGGGAGATAAGGCAGATGGGGTTTCAGTATTTTCAACAAAGCAGTGAGTGCTGAATTAGAAATATTATTTTTCTGAGACCAGTGACATAACTGTACTTGAATGTTTTCTTCATTATTTGCAGGTTCGCCTGGAAGTTGATTACATTCTTTGTGAAACAATGATGGTAACTCTAAATTATCAGACTCTTCGAAATACAAATTACCATAGCCCTCATCATGAGCCATATCCGTTTGGTCATTCAGTGCAAATGATTCATTACTAGGTGCATTATGAAATAAAGGATAATCGGTATCCATTACGCTATCAGATGCTCCTGATTCATTGTGATTTTTATACTCTAAGTTTGATTCAAAGTCGTTATTTATATTATCAAGCTCCAAAAGTCTATCTGTTTCACGTTTTATTCTCATAAGTCGAGCTTTATCACACTTTATTTTAGACATATTGATTCGAACTACTATTTAACTTACCTGGAAATATTATTAACCTCTACTATAATGGTTTAATTAGTTTTATTAACACAACTCCAAACTGAGAAGAGAACTGAGCATAAATCACTTCAACCACTACCAACGCCACTTTTCCCTCCATATTATGCGAAATGTCAAATTCAACGCTAAACACAGACAGAAATAGTGCTCTGTGCCATAGGATAGGGTGGACAAAGGGGCTGCGAAAGTATAGTTTATTTTATATCTTACAAAATATATTCAAAGCATTTGTGAGTCTACAGATATTGTAAAAATAATTATTTTGCAATGTGTTCAGTTTCTTAACCTTAACTGAATACTTGTTACTCCCAAGATAATGAGCTGAAGCGTTCGGTTATCATCGGATGAATGTCGTAATGAATGATTTATATCGAATTTCCAACCGATGAAAACCGAACGCGATAGCTCTTTACTTGGAGGATGTAGGAGATATCGGGTTTGTGTTGGAGAAAATGTAAAGTAGTAGAGTTTGTTTCGAATTGCATTTTTGTTTTAACTTTTATTATAAAAATCTTGTGATTTATAATACAAATGAGATTTATACTAAATAGTTTCCATCACCCCAGAGAGAGATAATGTAGTCCTATGACAAACTCAGGATACGTCGAGGACAGGATGGGGATATTTTCACTTCTATTTTTTTCACACTACACACGGAATACAAGGGGAAATCCTGAGGACGTTGCACCGTAATGATTCTCGGGAGGTCCTACAATAGTCAACTATGATGGGATTGGGAGATCCTCGGGATCTTAGGTGGATATCACCTACTTATATCCTGTGGAGTGACTGGCATCGTCCTCGGGATAGAATGGGGATCAGTAAGCCAGGATGTTCTGCGGTGCTACATGGGCACTATTATGATATCCTACGGACATTTAGGGGATGATTTCTGAGACCTCCCTAGGTAAAAATGAATGATGGAATTGGGATATCCTGAGGAAAATGTGTGCTATCTGGGTTAGCACGTCTTCCCTCCAAGCGGAAGACCGAGGTTCAAATCCCCGCCAGACCACCGTGCTGGATAATCGGTAATCCATTGTTCGCACAAGTTTCGCCTTCTGAGAGTTGAGTCTGAAAGGTGCCCCCCTTGAATTAGAAATTGACGTGTCCAAGCTTTTTAAAAAAATCTTACTCTTTATATTCAACAACGGCAATCAATCAGATCCAGTTATTTGATTAATTTGTTCATCTGCACAGGTTATCTGGCGGCAGGATTCTTTATCAAATAAATTTTGTAATGGGGTTATATTTTGATAGTGAAAATTCTGAATAGAAATCCCACTTAATTTTTTTCAGTACATTCGAATTAAACCTTGTTTCAAAAGTTTTTATTTTCTACATTTAAGTTATCGCTGGACAGATTCCTCATTCTGGATGAGAGTGTATCAGAACTCAAAAACAATTTCTTCCCGAGTTTTCCCAATGGAAAACCCTTAATATTATTCCATGTTAGGATCACGCCCGAAGAATATTTTCCCGAATAAGAGGTTTGAGAATATGTAATGATATAAAACAAAATTAGTGGTGAAATGTGGCATCAAAGGAATGAAGAGAGGTGAAAGACCTGGGTTTCCATCACAAAGAAATTGGGGATCACCTCAATGTTCGCCGTTTCACGATGAATTCATTTTCAACGGGACTAGAACACCAAAGAAGTTTCTATATTCACTTAATGACACATTTTAATAATCAATTTGTTACAACCACTGGTCCAGCGGATATCAGTGTTCTTGATTAACTATTCATTTGGAGATATTTCAATAAAAACTCTACTATAACTTAGAAAATTGACTTCTCAGAAAAAATAATTTTAAGGGCATTAAGAAGTTGACCGCCTCAAATATTACGGAACGTATATCACAAATATTCCCGGGTATGCTTGAAGAATGGCTATAAATCAAATATTCTTAATGAACAATTTGTTCAGGCCAGCCCCAACTCACCTACACTGTAGTTTGAGGACTAACGCCTATCAGAAAACAACTACTACTCTGGCTAATACCACGAAGGGCATTGGATTACGTCCAACAGGTACTAGCGGAGTATAATTCACAGAAAAAATTCCTGCATATGCTCTCGGAGATACAACTGCCAGAATAATTCTTCGACTATTGGGACGGGACACACTTGCAGACCGGTTTCGGGCTATTTGGCCTCTCGTCAGTGCAAGGCAGTGCCATCATCAACATAAGTCGATGACTTCCATATTTGAATAATTAAAAATCATATTCGAACAGAGTATCTTTCCTATACCTAGGCTGACACAAACAACGAGCTAAATAGCCGTTGCTGCGCCATCTGCCCGTAGTCTAGGTACCAATAATTGAAGAATAATTCTGGCAGTTGTATCGCCAGGAGCAAATGCAGGAATTTCTTCTGTGAAGAATCCTGCGCTAACACCTGTTGGATGTAATCCAATGCCCTTCGTGGTATTAGCCAGGGGAGTAGTTGTTTTTCGATAGGTGTTAGTACGTCAACCTAAAGTGTAGGTTAGTTGAGGCTGGCCTGAACAAATTGTTCCTTTAAAATATTTGGTTACGGAACGTGTTGAAAATAGTAATTGAACGTACTGAAATGTGTCTTCAACAAGAACGGAGCCACTTTGAAAAATAATTACCATAAAATATTCAATAGATTAAAATATTTTCATATCAGAAAATGCTTGTCTGAAATGGTTGCCGTTTGAAAAATAATAATCAGATAGTACTTTACGATTTTAATTTCCAGACATTACCTGAGGTTCAGAAAAGTGAACTAGGCGTTAGAACTTTCCGAATGTAACATTCTGTACTAGAATTGTCTTAGAAATCCAAATATTCTGCAATATAGAGGGTGTTCCATATCAAAATTCAAAACCAAGCCATTCGCGGTAGAACCGGAAGAAACGGTTGAGTGGAAAATATGCCAGAACCTTTCTTTTCACATACAATTAATTCCCTTGTATCGTATCCTATTTAGATATAACTACCTCTAGGAGTAATGACTTGTCTGATAAATTTGTTCACATAGGAGAAACAATCAGACGATGCTTGTAGATTTCGACATTCTGTCCAAGTGTCGGTCCAAAGTAGTTGAAAGTGAATGATATATTCATTTTTATAGGGACATTCCTACATTGGATACGACTCACATCTCGGAAAAAAATCAAATTCAATACATGCTCTGGGAGATGAAGAATATTATTCCGGTCCTCAACATACTGCAATGATGTTTGCTCGTGAGATTCCTGGAGCCCATTGCACTTCCCAAACATAGGAAGCTTTTCTGCTCGCTCGCTCGCTCACATACTATCAAAAATGAAATGTCTTTCATGAATATGTAAATGATAGAATGAGGTGAGGTTTGATGTTTTCGAAGCACACAACCCATTTATATTAACGTATACATTTACTAATGGAAAATGAGGAGCGATTCAAAATGTAGAGAGAGTGGAAGTGCTTGTTACCGTTTTACTCTTGAGAATGGCGTATTGCTACTTCGTTGCGTATATCGTGACTAGTATGTATCTCTGAATCGTGAACTGAGTTAGAAATGATTCAACGAGTTCGAAAAATAAGCATATTAGAAATATAGCTATACAGGTTGGATAGTTTCAATTCTTTTAACAATTTCATTACAATGTTTTTGTTTTACTATTACTGAAGTGCCAGAATTTGCCAATACTTGATACCTTGATACTTGAATTATTGATTTTATACATTCATATACATACAAGCAAACAGTTTTATAAATATACATACACACACATACCTGCATATACCTGCATATACATACAGACACATATATATTCATGAGTGCCAAAATTGACAAATTGACTTCAATTATCAGGAAACACCTGAAGATGAAGAAAAGTGGAAAAACATAATTTTTTGTAGTAAGATACATATATTGGGCTCAGATATTTTGGTTATTATGTAAAAGGATATCAAAATACTCGAGTGTTGATATATCCACATGTTTCCATAACTGCAATTACATTCCCCCGATTGAGATTCAAAGCAACTGATCTGTTGTTGAGGCTAGTGATTCACTTAAGTTTGAGGTAGCAGATGTGTAGGTACTCGATTATACAGCATACAAATTCTGCAATTTCAACCTACACCCAGTACAAGAATTTCAATTCCAACATAATATTTACTGACACTACTACCACGGAAATAAATATATGCGAAAAAAAATGAGTATCTTCTAGATTTTTTTTATAATAATCACGTACCGATTTGTTAATGATCGATAGAAAATAATATCGCTTTCTTGTTATAAAAAGCTGGAGTATTCCTGAGGTCGAAACTACAACGAGGTAGGTTGTAGGCGTATTTAATCAGTCTGTCATGTCCCATGGTTGATGAGCCTGCGAATGATTCTGACCCTATAGGAAAGTAGATATAGATAATCAATTCACAATTATTCCAAAAGTTTTCAAACTCTACCGGTATGTTAGTACGTTAATGAAAACAAACTAAAAATTTTTGCATAAGCCTGCGATGAACGGAACATCTACAGTTCTGCAAACTAGGAATACCACTAGTAGTATTGTTTTACAACATGCATTGAGTTTGCAACCTTGTTAAAGTTACGGAACCTCATGTTTGTCTCCTTTGTTGTACTTTTCCATTGCAATTTGTTTTGAAGAATTATAAAAGTTCTGCAAAATTCATAATGCAATGAGAAAAATTTTCAACGTAGTTACATACATTTGCAACCTTTTCTGAAAACCGGAATATGTATTTATTATTTATTAAACTTGTTCTCTCAACGCCGCCATGTCCAGTACCCACAAGTATTGAGATAATTACAAAAGTTTTTATACGTGGTTGCAAATGAAGATGAAATCGATCTCAGTGGATATGAAACTTTGCAACCTCTAACTCGAAACGGAACCTTAATTATTCAAGGAATACTAATAGTATTTTTACAACCCCCAGGAAGGGACTTATATCACAGTTGTCCAGCTGAACACTTGATTATCATTTGGGTTATGCCTATTACATATTGTGATATCCACGTGTTCGAAGAATTGAATTTTTTATGTCTCACTGAGGTAAATGAAAAAAGTGACACGATCGACAGTATTGTTATTCAAGGCTTCACCTTAGCTAGTTCTTTCTGTAGACTTTCAAAGACGAGGGGTAGGAGTATGGGCAAAACAGTCTCTCATTTTTGAATATCTGAAACCAAGCAATTACTGTTCAGAAATAAATGTAGAAATCTGTGGTATATCTTGGAATCATAAAAACAGGAAATAAATACTGATTAACTGCTATAAATCACCCTATGGTGACCTCATTATATTTTGTGATGTAATGACTGAATTACTGGATTCTATATTCCAACCAAATACATTTTCAATTGTAGTTGGTGATTTCAACTATGATGCGTACAATGAATCATCTGATTTCAAAAAGTCGAGTAATGTGTTATCATGATTTAATCTCCTTCAGGTTGTGAACTGGCCAACTCGTGTGCAGGGAGATAGCTGTACTACAATCGATAATATTTTCAATTTTTCCAATGATGGTGTTACCTCTGTCCTGGATAATAATATATCAGATCACAGGTGTATCTTCTATGAGATTTTTGACGATGTCTCTGATGATCGAGATGAATCATATTGGAGTCCAAAGAGATCATACGACTGTGAATCCATGTCGAATTTTGAAAATGCCCTGGCAGGTGAGGAATGGAAAGATCTTTATATTGCTGCTTGTGTCGATGATACATTCACTCCTTTTAGTGAAATATTCAAATATCATTTTGATTTTCATTTCCCATTGAAAAAAGTTTATTGTAAGCCGAACAAAAAAAAGTCGATAAGGAAGTTGTGATTTCAAGTTCAAAGCTAAAAGATCTTTGCAAACTGAAGAATAATTTTCCTGAACTAACAGATCATTACAAGAAAGCAAAATGAAAACATAATATGCTATTGATCAACAAGAAGAAATTATATCACAAAAACTATATTAATAATTCTGACGATCCCGGAAAGAGTGCTTGGAAAGTATTTCGTGAATTGAACAATAAATCCAAAAGGGAACACAAGAATATATCTATTGCTCATAGTGGAGAGAAAGTGAATAATCCCGAGGTAATTGCCGATCTCTTCAGTGATTTTTATTTGAATGCACCAATGGAGTTAAAAAATAAAATTTCTATTCCTGAGAATGAATTTCACAATACACAAAACATTCTCTCACATACAATCTTCCTGGAGCCTTTTTCCTTATGGGAACTGCTTCTTTGTTGAACAAAAAATTAAAAAACAAAATTTCACCAGGTATGATGAAATACCTACATTCGTTTTGAAAAAATCGTTGAACTTCGTAATCCAACCATTGACATTTTTATTCTTTTTCGAGACCAGTAAATTTCCAGACAATCTGAAAATGGGGAAAATTATTCCTGTTCATAAGAAGAACGGCCACGAGCAAATCGAAAATTATAGACCCATTACTATTACAAGCGCTTTTTCTAAGATATTTGAATATGGATTCTCAGATAGACTGAACAACTTTCTAAATAAATACGATGTTCTCTCCACATCACAGCATGGTTTTCGGAATGCTAAGTCGACCATCACAGCAATTCACGATTTTCATGATAGTCTCATACATTTTCTTGACCAAGGTGAATCACCCATAGGAATTTTCTGTGACCTGAGTCGAGCTTTCGACTGCGTAGATCAAAATACATTTATATGTAAATTAAACAGTTATGGAATCCGGGGAGCTACTCTGAAATGGATTGAATCCTTTATCAAGGGTCGTTCAAAATTCGTGGGTCTCAGATACCTCGAAAATAATTACCTTCGAGATGTAAGATCATCCAGCACCGAATCTTGTATGGGAGTTCCCCAAGGTTCTGCCATTGGTCTGGTGCTCTTCAATTTGTACATCAACGAATTGAGTATTTTATTTCCAAATATGAAATTGACAATGTACGCAGATGATACACCACTGCTCATATCGCATAAAAATCAACCAGCATTAAAAGAAGCATGTGAAACGACTTTGAATCAGTTGGTAGCTTGGTTTAGTAGCATTTTCCTTTTTTTTTTCAATGCTGAGAAAACGAATGTTATCCAATTTTGGACACCTCAACGGGTGCCAGAAAAAATGAATATCATGGCAAATAATACTTGCTTGACTTTCAATGATAGCTGTAAATTTTTGGGTATTCACATTGATTCCTTTTCAAATTGGAAGGATCATTGCAAGTCCCTCATCGCTAAATTATCTTTTTTTTTGTCTGTTATTGTTTCATGTGTTCTGATAGTTCAGGAAGTTTTTGTGAATATTCATATTTACTCAGACATATTTTGACGAATCTTATACAGTGAACTCTGTCTTGGAGATAATGAAGTGATTTGATTTTATTTGTTTACTGGATCTGAATTCCTCTGTTAGTAGGTACCGGTGTTTGACATTCTTAAGTTGTGTTTGGTATACTTTATCAACACTTCACTATTTTGCAGAACTTATGCTTTTTTTTAAAGAGTACAAATATAATTTTTATTTGTTTTTATTCTTATTTCCGTGGTTGCAAATCAACGAAAATGTTCGACGGGAGGAATTCTTCATTTTCAACTTTCATCTAAAACTTTTGTGAAAATTTCGACACTTGTTTCAATCGAAACGAACGATTTATTGTACAAATATATTTTTCGTTTGACGCAAGGGCTTGCAAATTGAAGTACTTCCCAAAAATAGATTTTTTTCGAGAAATTAGGATTGATAACATTTTTTCTAAACAAAGAGTTCTGTTTTTTCTGAATAGTTGCAAATTTATCAGAAGATGTAAACGACTATTTCTCCACACTTGACAAATTTGCAGAACTTCTGCTTTTTTTGGTAGAGAACAGATACCATCATATTTTTTATTTTGATTATACGTCCTCATTTCCGTATGGCAGACGTGGTTGCAAATCAATGAAAACGTTGTATGTGAGGACTTCTTCGCGTATTTGAAACTTTTGTTGAAATGTCGAAACTTGTTTTGATAACAAAAGGGTTGCAAAATCTGACTCAATATCATTTGAACGTATTTTTTATTCAACTGAAGTTTCGAAACTTTTGTAATTATTGCTAAATTTTGGAAAAATCATGTCTTTATCTACTGGCCTACTATGAAAATGCGTGAGGATTTTGTGTTGATGGTTTTGAAACCAAACATCAAGCTCATGAAGACTTCTGAGAATAATGTAATAAAGGCAGCATAGAAGGTGAAATAAAATTACTGTTACTCTAAAATAAAATATGTGTTTCTCCTGATATGAAATTTTCATTTTTGAATCTAATAAGGACAAAATATTCATTCATAGATCTCTGAAGTGTAAGCTACCCTTGAATCCTGAACGGTTCTGTTCTGTCTGGAGTAGTTCATTGTGGAATGGAATATTCAATTCATTGGGAACAATCGAATCTATAAATTTCTTCCTAACCAAAGAGAAGCGTTTTCAGAACTATCAAGTACGTACACAGACTGATTTCAACATGAAAAACAAATAATGGCATCAGTTCGCAAAACTTCATCTGCCCTGATGATATCGTTGCAGCAAATAATTTTTCCGACTGATCCAACAGACAAAATCACTCCTCTGGTGAAGAAACTGAACCACCCGAATCACTGTAAATACGTTAACTCTCCTGTGAGGAGAAAAGTTCGATACTGATTTGATTTCTAGTGCTAATTCGATCAAGTGTTTACGGTTGTGATTGGGAGAGTGTGAACGTCCAAAAAACCTTTGAAATACATACAGCCAATTTCTTTGGTCCAAGATAAGAGGTTATGTCAAGACATATTGAAAAATGACGCATTACTAGTTTCAGAAACATGAGAATTGATAAACGCTGAAAAAAAGCGCCACTAAACATATTACTTCATGTGAGTGCATTTATATGAGTGCGAAGGTAGTTGATAATGATTCAAGTATGAGGTTCAAGGAAGAATCAGACGTAAGAATGGTCCATAACCTTACTGTATCATCATCCATAGAAAAGGGGGATTAACGATATGGTAGACGCAAAACAGGTCGAAGTCGCCATTTTTTTTGTATATTTTTTCATCATAAATTATATTAGTGGTCAATTTCATTGAGAAACGTTTGCAGATGCAGAATACCTGAAAATCTGGATTTATGAGGTTCCATCGAAAAACCTTGAAAATCCATGGAGGAAGGTGAGTTTATTCCTGGAAAATATGAATACTCGTAACTTCAGAGTGATTTTTTTTTTCAAATCTTTTACTTCTTACTATAATTTTTTCAATCCGAACTGTGCGTCGAGTGAAAAAGTATCAGTTTGGTGTTAGGGTATTTGTTCTTTAGGAAAAGTTCCATATTTCTTTATATTCTCGAGGAGTTATGTACAAACTGAATGTGCAATTGGGATTATTGATTTCAACGAAAAATCATCAGTATCCTGATTCATCCATCTCAGCTTGGACTTTATTACATGTCTACTATATTCAGACATATAATTATTGATAATCAAAAAATATCATTCGTTGTCTTGAACATTTTATATTTCACTAAACCATTTTGTAATTGATACATTTCTATATAGATCACTCGTCCAATGATTTATGCGGTTACTGTGTTTATATTGTTGACAATCATCCAACGAAAGGAAGTTGTTTCTGAATTCCTGAGGAAATCTCTTTGATTTTTTGGTTTTGTTGACCGAGAAAGAGATCATCAAACTTCTTGAATTGAAATAAATATTCAATCTTATTCAATAGATTATGAATCACATGTTTATAACATTTTTCTTAATGTATTCCAATAAAAACCACTTGTTATTATCAATGCAAATATTATGATGCTGATAAGAAAAAAAAGATATTTCATATAACTAATTAGTTATTCATATTCAGTTTTTTCCAATAATGATAATATTTGGAATAATATTTGGCTATATTGAATTTAATCGTTTCATAATCATTTTCAATGTCGAATATATTTCTTATTCATTTTTTTAGTGATGTAGAACACTCGTATTGTTGATTATTGGTGAATGAAGAGCTCGATCTATTCATTCATTAAAAGTAATAAACTGGTAAAAGAATTGTTACAAAATGACGAATTATTACCAAGTCATCTGAAATCATAATCAATTTCATGCTCGAACATATTTTGAAACGATAGCTCACAAATGGAGGTATTAGAACATACATTTCGAAAAGATTCGAATATTTTCCATATATTCGAAAAAAATCAATAATTTTCACGGAAGGTGGACCAGCAAATCGCCACTTGATTTCTGAAGAAGAAAACCGTTTCACTTAGGATAAATAATTTTCCATGTTGTTTCATTCTTTCACGACCTTCATTATCATACATACATACCACTTCGAATAGCATTATGACTTTGCGAAAATCTGTACATAACAAAATAGGCATGTTAATCTCATATGAATTTTTTAAAGCTTTCTGGAGGATAACAACAAAGTGACAAGGTTGAGACTACGCAAATAGTTTGTATTGATGACTTGATAGGTGCCTTCAGAAATCCAGAAATAAATTTTATATCAAGAGATTAAAGAGGAGGAAGAACTCATAAAGTTACTCTGACAAATACTGAATAAAGACAATCATTGAGCTACATTGAAGATATGGGTTTTGCTAAGATTGTGAGCATATCATACAGCAAATATTATTATCGATTTATTCATTTCCCAAGAAACATACACTATGTTTATAGTAGGGAAAAAATATATAACATTTCTAGAATAGACTTATTCTTCACTTCAATAAATCTATGGATAATATCATGATTTCAATGGGGGAATACAATGGTACATCATATTTCTGGTGCGGAAAGTGACATTTTTTACACGAGTGGGAAAAATGGTAGCACGAGGCGTAAGCTAAGTGTGACAATCCCGCTCGTGTGACATTCTATGTTTGAATATTGTTTCAATAAAAAGTGCGCATGAATTTCAATTACTTCTATAGTGAAACAAAGGAATAACGATAATTAACGTTGGAAAAAATTGCGATATATAAGTAATTAGTTTCGTTGTGGTATTGTGTCGTTATTTTTTTTCAAAGCCTACCTAACTCTGTTAATTATCAAATAATGTGTCCGCCCCTGGTTCTCTGGTTCATAATTCCAGCTCATCATTTTCAAGCGTTAATTTCAAGATTGCTTAATTTTGTTTTTATGAAATGTGAATATGAGAGATATGTGATTAGATTCATGTAAATCGATTCAGGAGATATAAGTACATATCTCTGATGACTTCGAATCAAATTTGAATTAGCTCAGTTGGTAGAATATCTGTTAAGATGACCGCAAGTTTGTGGGTTCGATTTTTCGGCGTCAATTTTTTTTATCTTTCATAAATAATTGATTTCATTCCAGTGTTTATGAGAATAATATCAATAGGGAGTAGCAATCAATAATTGCATTTGTGAATCTTATAGGATTCACGTGTTTTACGGCTTATTGACAACCGTACGGAAAGTACTTTCCGCACTAGTGCGGAAATTAGAAGAAGTTCTTCAATTTCACTAATATATATTCTTCCGTTTTTAGAAGAACCGTGCCTAGACCCTTCAAACTACAGCGAACTCAGAAGGGACCCAACCCAATCAAGGTTGAGGAATGTCAACAAATTCATCAAGTCTTCCTTACTGTCCGAAAGCATACAGAAAAGCAATTTCAGAGGTGAAGCCGTTCCACCCAGGATCTACGGTCTTTCGAAGGTGCATGAACAAACAATGCCACTGTGCCCCAGACTCGCCTACCTATCACTTGACAAAATATCTGGCCTCGCTCCTCTAGCCTCATATAAGTAGAACAAACTACTACGTCAGGGATTCGACAGAATTCATTGGTGGAATTGAAGGCTTAACTTTGGAGCCGACAGATATCATGGTCAGCTTCGATGTTGTATCCTTGTTTACCAACGTCCCGCTGGAAGATTCTATGAGGGAGCTAGCCTACCTGTTTCCGAGTGATATCGTCGGACTCTTTAAGGCATGTTTCGCAGGAAGCTACTTTCAATGAAGGGGAAACTTCTATGAGCAATTAGATGGCGTGGCGATAGGCAGTCCACTTAGCCCAGTAATAACCAAGTTATACATGGAACGTTTTTGAAAAAAAGCAATTTGCCTTCGAATCGAAGCCGACCTTGTGGCTATGTTACGTGAGTGACACCTTCATCATCTGGAACCGTAGAAGGGACTCTCTAAACCTTTTCCTAGACCTGAATGCTCTACAACCCAGCATCAAGTTCACCATGGAGACTGAACAGGACAAGCGGATAGCATTCCTAGATGTACTGATTTAAAGATATGGTGCTAGACTAACCCACAAAGTATAACAAAAACCTACCCACACGGATAGGTAGGCACGCACTATCGAACCACCATCCTAGCCAAAAGAGAGGAGTCATATCTACTCTCACAGAAGTGCTCTAAGAATATGTGAACCAGAGCATCTGAAGAAAGAACTTCAAGTGACCTCAAGATTGAATGGATACAGTATACTCGAGATCAACAGGGCCATGAAACTGGAGAGTTCCACGGTTCAAAACAGGAAGGACGTTCAGATGGTAGCACGTGCTTATCTACCATATATCCCGAGAATTACAGATACAATTGAAAAACTCTTGGGGATATACAAGATTGAAACGGTTTTCAAACCCTCCAAGGTGAGACAACAGGTCGGCCTCGGGTCGGCTAAAGACAAAAGAGACCCACTGTCAGCAGCAGGGATTAATCGCATACCGTGCACCTGTGGAAAGGTATACGTCGCTACCACCAAAAGATATCTGGGAACAAGGCTAAAAGAGCATGAAAGAAACTGCAGACCAGAGCAAACTGACAGGTCGGCAGTAGCGGAACATGCACTCAGTGAGGGAAACCACCGGATGTTGTTCGAAACTGCGAAACTCATTGCCCCCAACGACTGAAACCGAAGACAATTAAGATCCACAATCACACGGATAATTCCAACAAAAAAGAAGACGTTGTGAACATCAACCGAATATCGAAAAGTCCAAGAACAACGAACGAACATGGATAAATATATATATATATATATATCTCCAATTCTTTGGACGTGAACACTTGCAAACCGGTTTCTGGCCTATTGGTCTCTCGTCGATATGTAGTGATTCACACCAACAACTTGAAAGTCGCTGGTTTCTCATACGAATTTCACTCTACTGCTATCATATCTCGAGAAGGGCTGAAGCTGACGACGAGCAAAATTATTCTTCATTGAACCTATTACCCACAGTCGAGACAACCCAGAAAATTCAACCTCTCTCTCGGAGTGGCAGAAGATATCTTTTGTTGTGGTAAACCAATGAATCACGAATTGTTTCTGGAAACTACCTCGTACTGAGGAGGGGCCAATAAATCCGAAACCGATCTGCAACTGTACTTTTACCGATAGTTAAAGACTAATTCTGGAACTTCTATCACCAAAGGCATGTCCAGAAATCTTTTCCTGAGAAACCCTGCCCTGGCCTTCAGATCAGTGTAGGAAAAGTTTGGACTGAACCGATCAAATTGTTCTGAATTGATTTATAGCCAGCCTTGAAGTAACTTAGAGAAAATGCTTATCCCAGTAAATTTGTTAATGGGACAAGGGCAAATATCAGTTTTCAAGAACATCCTTAGATAACAATAATCTTCCCTTATTTGCATATTTTATCAGAAGAAATCAAATTAATAGGTGGTTGATTCGTATAAGAACGATATTCAATGCAGAGGACACGATCAGATCCCTGTTGAATCGAAACAAACCTTTGAAAACAGAACAGATAAGAAAGCAGCTACTCCCCTGTCACATTTTCTTGCTCAATTTGTCTATCAATCATCCGAAACTTGTATCAAACCGAGGGTAGTTTGAAAAAAAATCACTCATCGAAATAACATTCTATTTTCGTCGCGTCATATAAGCAGAAGTTATCCTTCAAAGATGGATATTTTTCACAATTCAGTATATACAGTTCGTAACTTCGCATATGCGCAATGTGACGTTTTTACCAAAAGACGATAATTACAGATAGGTGCACTTGCAGAAGAAATATCGAGATTATTTCCTAGTTGAACCCAACTTGATATCCGACACCGCTCTAATTTTCAATTCATGATCAATTTCTTTCCCGAGAGTGGTAAGCTATTTCACCACACTACTGCTTCAAGTACTATTGAAACAATCGTAGAAAATATTTCTCTGATTACGTTTCTCAATAACTCAATTTGGTAAACTTCTCTAGGGAAAAACTGTAATTCTGGTTAATATTACACTGCTTCCGAGAAGGCATGAATTTCTTTACCATATCAATCAAAGAACGCGCTGAAAACCCATTATGTGATTCTTTCCAGCACAATTTTCTGAAAATATCATTGAACTCATATTTATAGGCTTTCATTACAATGCAAATTTAAAAATTCGTGACTGGGGACATTTTAATCCTTCATATCGCACATGCGAATCGCAGATTTACATTTCTTTATGATATTTATTCCTAGATGTTCGAGCTCTATAAAGCACTTTTTTGAGGTGCTTTCGATAAGGTTCTATTATTTATTATCTTCACATTATCTTCCTTTTGAATTTTCACGTCGCTATTTGCTCACAATTTATTGGCGACTCATAGAATTGTTACGGTGGAGGTTTTCACGGATGGTTGAATATGAGAAGTTGCTATTCTGGAAGTTTATCCGTTGATTTGTCGTTATTGGGTTTCGACATTTCGCTAACATCTCAGTTGGCATTTTCAAGAATGCTACTGCTCCTACTAGGCGCCTGCAACAGTTGCTAATCTGAGGAGTAGGCTACATTTAATTCAACTCACCTCCGTGGTATTGGTCAGATTTCATCAACCTACTGTGCGAATATAGTTGTTGGGATTTGTCTGAACAAATTTTTCTTAGATTATTCGATTCGAAGCCAATCTTCAATTATACTTACCGACTATATGTCGAATATATAACTATTGAAACGTGAAATGTTCCTATAGAGATCCAATTTCACTTAATTCATTGAAAATGCTGGCACTCGATATACGTTATGCAAACCATATTTCTGGGTCTTTAAATTTTCTTGGAATTTTGTGGACACATCTTGCTCCAGTAATCGATGGTCAGCCGAAACCCCACCGAAAAAAATCGACAATTTCTGAAGAATTTTCTAATTCAATTTAATCAATTAATTTTTGTTCCATCATCAAAGTACTCATCCAAGTACCATCCTCAGAATGAACGTTTTTATTTTCGACGCAACAATTTGCGCGTCTGAGTGTCTCATTCTCTATACAGAGTGTTATTCAAGTACGTGGCCAAACTCAAACGAGTGAGTCTCAGGCAAAAAGTTGATATTAAGATCCGGTAATGCTCTTCGTTTTCAAGATACAAGGTGTTAACTTTTGGAAAAAAAGTTTTTCTTGGATATCTCAATACCCTCTTCAGGATTCAAGGGGCTAATTTGACCATAACTAGATTGAAATCATTATGTATAGTGACGTCCCAGAAATTACCTCAATATTTTTGAATAAAAAAATATGCGTAACTGTTTTTTGCATTTTTTTTCCGTATTAATCTACTTGAACCCTGGTGTACTTCCATGGAGATGCAATAACGAGCTTTTCATTTATACTCGAACAGATGAGACATAACGATACAAACCTATATCTTCAGAACGAAGCGTTACCGGACATATGTTTATATCAATTTTTTGTCTTGAAATAAGCCTAGCATCACCCCTTTGAATTTGGCCACGTATGTTATGAGAAATTAGCTTCTGGGCAACATAGATCATCCTTTTTTCCCGTGTTGTTCCGGTGGCAACAGAGTAATCTTTTTAATTCGGGAAACAAATGAAGCGTTCCGATCAGTGTGGTGGAAAATAATATTCTGCGAATAGTATTGAAAATTGTTTCAAAATCTGAGGAGAATGGACTTGAATGGAATTGAAGTTTTTTTTTGGATCTTTGTTCAATTTATTGTTAGGAGTTTTGTTTTTTCAATATTTTTTTTTGTCCGTTACCATACGGCTTTCGCATTTTTGCATTCGGTTAGTCGATATGCAATATATATATATATATATATATATATATATATATATATATATATATATATATATATATATATATATATATATATATATATATATATATATATATATATATATATATATATATATATATATATCGATTCATCTAGGACGCTATGTTAGTCCCTGTTATTGTAAATCAATCCACTGTACAACACAACCAGCAACAGACATTTGAGTCACGGATATGCGTGAATTGGACATTGAAGTTTTCTTTTGTATCTATGTTCAATTTATTGTTGGAAATTTTTTTATTGTTATTTTTTATCATTACCATATGTCTTTCGCATTGTTGCATTCGGTTAGTCGATGTGGTATATCATTTTATACATATGACCGAAACATCAATACAATGAGCTCTCAGTTTCTGGGCAATAGGATATACATCCATATCAGCTTGTAGACACTAGTTTTCTACGTTGTGGGTATGAGTGGATTTTCCAACACATATTCCATATCAATTGAAATTCGGATGGTTTTCCTCGATTTTTGGTTCCTTCTCGCTTTCAGCTTTTAGTATATTGTAATTTTGAACTGAGTATTCTGTATGTTATCAAAGTTTCCGAAAAGGGTGTTTAGAATTGACCTTTATGTGATTTCATTCTCTATATTGGACCATGATGAGAGCTGTTTCCAAAAAAGCCTTGAGTTCAACATTAATCAAATTCAATCCACTTTTTTTTGGAGATACGTACAGTTGTTCTCTGGGAATTCTATAAAGACAACCACGCCAGATGTATTTTCCCGTGTGAAAAACAATTTTTTATTCACGAAAAATACATAATGTGAGTATTATACTTATTGTTTCCGCAGTATTATATCATACATTATTCCCACAGGGAATAATGGCCAGGAATTAATAGTAATAGTCTTTATTCCCTCTCGTAGTTCACTCACAAAGTTTATCTAATTGAATATTACCATGTTAACGATATAACCAAACTCAAAAGTGTCAGTGTCAAACGCGTAGGTAGTTTTTTTGTGTTTTTATTGAGATAAATGAAACCGAAGAATCATTCATTTATGATAAATAAATTAGTCGTTAATGAAGTAAAGTATACTACTTGCAATAATGATTATCATTCTCTCAGAATATTACTTCCTTGCCGCTGATGCGACTCGGAGCGTAAAAAGTCCTCGAGAATAATAGCTATCATTATTGACTCGTGCTATAATTTACCATTTACTGTGACTCTTGTTGAGATATGTATTGACAAACCTTACTTTTTTAATGAGATCTAAATCTCGAACATAGTTCATTGCCAGCATGATTTTGATGCTTCTCAATACGCTTTCCCAGTTTCGCGCAAATATGTCATTCAGTTATCTGGAGACTGACATTGTCAAAATTTTGATATCGTTCTTGACAGGATATCCTCGAATAAGTGTTCTTGATGGTTGTGCCATTGTACCGAGCGGAAGTAGGTACGTCTTGTTTGAATTTATTCGGGCAGTCGACACCCTTTCATAAATCGGAATCAGAGTATTTATATTTTTTATGACATTTTCGTTTCAAATTCACCCAGAGACATCATCTGCATATGCTGAGGCTTTGTTCTGTTGATCATTTATTGAAATGCCTGTTATCGTGAGAGGCTGGAAAAGGGGCAACCTCGACGCACCGATCTCTCGATGCTGAAGCTTCTTGATAAAAACATCAATACACATCTGGTTACCGCACTGAAGGAAACACAAATCAAGCCAAGTAATAGAAATCAAGTCACGACCATCCCTAACAGAATATCAGTGGACGTCGGTCATGAGAGCATAGAAAAAGCGACCAACTTGAACGAAGTAGTATGTGCAGTAAGAACATAGTTTAAAGAAAACAGGAGATGGAACATAATTATACAAATCAATGTGCGCTGAGCCTGCCAAATATTCAGAGTTGAAGCCTAGGAGTGGGGAGCGGTACAGAGAAGTATTCAGGAAAAATATCAGTTATTTCGCCCAAAGTCGTATTTGCGAAAATGGTTTTCCCAAATTTCATAGATTTTGAATAGTTCATATAACCATAACCAGAAACATACACTTTTAGAATAGAATTTCATATGAGTCAAATAAAACTAGGTTGCAAATTCATTTTCGAATCTACTGAAGATTCATTGGTACATTACGATTTTTCTGAGCATTGTTTAATTATATGTTATAATCCTCTAGTATGCTACTGCCAGCAAATTCAAAAATATTACGAATGAAAGTAAAGAATATACACAAAATTGGATTATATAGTTTATTTCATAATTCATGCTGAAGTGTAATTGACATACACGAGAATATTCTTTCAGATCTTTTGCCTCGATTATCAAAGTCCGCCTCCATAATTCTCTTCTTTCAACATTGCTAGGAAAACTGAAATAGGTCATGTTATGATATGATTTCGTCTAGCAGAACAGTTATATCTAGATGCAAAGAAGAACAAACATAAAATTGCCGTAAGTATTAAAATTTGTGTGGAATTTCGTGTTCATTCTTTTTCGGATGACTTCCAACTCCACTTTCATCTTTTTTTTTATATTATCACAGGGAGTGAAAACCAAGAGCAAACTTGCAGAGGAGTAACCTCATTACGTTTTATCTGAATGTAATATGAAGTTATCGATTACTTTGTTCACTTTTGAATCAATTCAGATTTGCAAACTAATGGAACTCCTCGTTATTTATTTTATTCGTTCGCAATATTTGAGATGGCTTGTGGAAATCAAAACGCAATATTCGAACGATATGGAATTACCATCGCGATTTATCCCGTTGGTCTCATTTATCGGGGTATGGAAAACAAATTATTGTCAACTTCGACTGTGAAACAACTACGGCCCTGGTGTTCTGGCCACTCCCATCAAAACCATACCGCACTCATAACAGACTTACCGGAATAGATGAACAGATTCCATATCCTTCCTATAATTTGAACTGAAGTAGTATCTGCATCGCTCCACAACACACCGTGACAGTTTGCCGAAAAAGTTCACGAAACACATGACATTGACACTTAATAACAAACTTTGACAAGCGTGCACATCCTTCAAATCGGTACGTTGGGGGGGATATACGATTTGATTGGCGGACCTTAGGAGTGGGAATATCAGGGGAAATTGGCAGAGTGTGCAGTTGATCATGTTCTATCTCCTGTTTTCTTTAATCTATGAGTAAGAACGAGAACATAGCCTCCGTTACCTCACAGACTTCGAAAATGCCTACCACAGATGGGGGCGAAACGTCAGGAATAAAAACCTGTGGACCACGGCAAATGAATCCGTGAAGATCTATATTTATCAGGACAAACCACAGGTTCTTATGACTGACTGTATCGAATGCCTGATTGAAATCCAAACTGAGAATTGCTCCTCAGTTGTTGCTATCAACAATTTTCAAATTGTTCTATTATGTCTCTGGTTAGCATTGAATTATTAAATATAGACCTATTCGTCCCGTATGTTTGTTAGGCACCAAATACTTTAGAAAGAAAGATAAAGATTTCGTCAAAGAATGTCACATAGAACTTATAAGATAAAGCATTAAAACCTGGCGTTTTTTTTGCTGGCGATTTGACTAATAGCTATAATGAGCTCTTCTGTATTGATTGGATCTATGAGGGTTACATTATCAGTCCACTAATTTTTGTTTTGAATGTGCTTATAAACACTTCATTCCTTGTTCATTTGTTTCAGTTCCTTCGAATTTTATTCGGTATGAGCTGCTAGTATGCAGATCTGTATTATAAAGAGGGTTCCATTTGAGCATCTGAATTTCTTCCTTGAAATTCATTTTGAATGGTGTTTTCCATTTTCCAGTTGCCCCCTCCATTCCCTGTAGGGTGTTAGGGATTACCAGGCTCTATTTTTATGGATGTTATTACAGAACTGTGATCAGAAAAGGTAACAGGTTTAATCATATGCTTAAATTCTTCCGATATAGAGATTTCTTGGATGAAAGTGTATTCAGTTTTATTTTTTCTACACATTTACCAAGAGTCGACTATTTGAAGTTCTGTACCAAGTTCTGTAAATTATTGCAAATATTGGTTCGGTTTCTTGTCTGCTTTTGATTTAATATGTAGTTGAAGTCGTCCGAGATTAAAAGAGGAAGTCATTCATTCTGATGCCAACAAGAGATATTTGCATTTGAACAGGTTAATTGCGTATAAGTTTCGAGTACGGAAACGGAACAAGAAGCTGCATTTCTCTTCCATACTGATATAATACTGTTTTTTTTTCGGGTACTTCTTGGAGCATTGGTTTCCATGCTTATTTGATTTCCTAATACCTCCATGAATTTATTCGCTTTATATGCATAAACTGTTTTTTTGAGGGTTGTAGTCGAATAATCAAGAGAAACGTATGCTATTGTCATTTTTGAAAGTTATCGAATGAGTTGTACAAGCTCATAAAATGGCATGCAATTCGCTTATAGAAGAATCGATTTCATTTGATGAGAGAATTCTAAAAGTTATGAAGGTTCAACCCAATCCAATCTCTCGGTACGATTTGGTTTTCAAATTGATACGACTAGAATTCATTCAACTCTTAATTGAGACTGAATAATTACTCTACTAGCTTGTTCAATAGTTAACAATCAGTTTTACTGTTTCATGCTAAAAATATTCACCAATACCTTTGGAACATGCGTGATGATATAATCATGCTTATGGTGGCTTACTTTGGAGTCATACATTTTCTGAATTACATCCAAGAGTTATCGGTGATTCCGAATAATTCTCCGTTGGTTCTTGTACAGGTACACGTCAAGTGAAATATTCATTGTACTTACATTGAAAATGTTTATATATTTTTGAAGTCTGACACATTCAGCTCCATTTTGATATAACGTAATGAATATACAGCTTTTATTTCTTATGAAGATCAGAAATCAAATATCAAGGGGCCGGGTGCATCGAACAAGAATCGAAATATTATAAGAAATGACGAATTGGGATGCCAAAATATTCGCATGAATGGAAATTAAATCATAAACATATTATACTCCTTTCGTGAATGTCCATTTTTCCGGAAAAAAGAAAAAGCGTTTCTGTAATTGCATTTTATTATTTCCCTCATTCACTCTCTGCTAGAGATTAATTTGTGAATCTTTTTTGCGCTTCACCACAGAAGAAAGGCATTTGTATCCTGTCCCTTTTAATATCTCTGGGATATATTCTTTTGAAGTACTTTTTCTGCCGTTCTTTGTGTTTATAAATCCTTTATTAAGCGTAATGTAACGTTGACAATATTAATTTGAATTGTTGATGGGCTTTTCTCGATTCGAATCCTAGCTAAGGAAATTTTCATTCTCAACGGCATCAGTAATGCAATAACGTGAATGCATTTGTTGCATGTCTTCGAATGATTGTCACTGCAGAAAACGCGAGTATCTAATGAAAATGGTGCCAGACAGTGTAATCGATATATTTCGTGTGATTTTACGACAGCCTGAGATATCGACTATTGGAATAAAAGTAATTTGATTGACCTGGATTTGAATGAATCCATAACGTGTTTGTATTGGACAGTATTAAGGAAGCACCCTAGAAAAAGTGCACATGATTTTATAAAAAAATATATAGACAAAGTTCTCAACTGAACCTGATTTTTGCTGTGAATTGATTTGACGGAATTGATTCTAGGACCCCTATCGAGAAATTCCCAACAAATTTCCAAGAAGACGTTTTGTGGAGAAGTCCTGAATGATCAGGTCGTAACCTCGTCGTATTTCTTTTCCTCCCGCTGACGAAGTAATCATCCGAGGGATTATTCATCAAAACAAAAATATTTATAGAATTCAGAAAACACATCGAAAAAAGGCTCTTGACGCCGGATTCAAACCAACACCTACAATTGCTTTCATACCTGTCAGGATCAATGTCTGTTTCATCATTAATTTGGGCTACGAAGACTTACAGAAATTTATGCGGAATCATTAATATAGCTTATTGCTGTAGCTCTATTATGATTTTTGACGTTTCGCTTTTATTCTCTCAATATATTAAATGAAATAACTTATTCGCCATTGACGACCTTAACTATATTCTATTATATAAGTATACATTTTACTGTTTACTCATAGATATTTTGCAATATGCTAAAAATCGAAAAAGGAGGTGGAACATTTTCAAGGAGTGAATATATTGAGTATATGAAAGTCAAATGGCATATTTTTTTAATTCTTTTCCTTTGTTTTGTAGGTTCTCCTCACTTTCGAGATTTCAGGAACATGCAATACTGTACCTTTTTTTCTAGTTCCAGTTCTTTGATGAATTTTGTTCTTTAGTTCCATAAACGAATCATTTGAAAATTACATTTTATTACTGCAGATAGGGGGAAGAATCATATGTACAACATGGAGTGCCTTTTCCTCCCTGTGTAATGTTTTGATTCATGTTCTCACGGAACTCAACAACATTCTGTTTGGTAAAACTTGTTCCAGTTATCTTATGGAAAAAAACTGGGTACCTAGTTATTGGATAAGCGAATTAGCTTGTTTTGATCAGGATAATTTGCAATACGACGAGAAACGTTCGATATATTGTGGGTTACCACTACATGATGATAGACTACGATATATTCCGAATTTTAACCAATTCCGATTCTACCTATAATTTCCTTTACTATCGATGATACTGAATTCCACAAGTTTATACGATAGGTACATACCACATTTTGGATTGATTGGCATTTAGCGTTTGTAGAATCTCCTGTTGCGCAGGATTACCCAACTACAAACTTTCAACAAGTACACCAACTATATTCATATATCTAGGGATTCAGCAGTTCAATTTGCACAAGAATGTCTCACTTTTGTGAAAAAATACTGATTTCTTTTTAATCAGTTGATCATGCAGACATTCTCATTAGCTAGCAGCACATACCACGATTTTTAGGAAGTAAATTTCGGTGCACATAGTAGAAAAATTGATTAACTCTTTTCGCTTGACGATAATTTGCATGAAAGTGATGTCAGTTTGATGTTGAGGTAATTCATCTCTATTGAAAGTTTCCACTAGTAGGAGGTTTCAATACTGATTGTTCACGGAATTAAAATTTTGGGGAAGAAAAAGATTATTCGATGATTCAATAAAAGCCTTGATGGTTACTCAAGAAATTGTTCCGTCATGAATTGAATTATCTGTCAAATAATTGTTTCTGAGATGTGATTTGAGAAAGTATTGGAACTGATTTGATTTCTATTTATATTATGGAAGCAAAGAAGTTTTTTCAGCGATCGTCAACTCTCTGAAGCAGAATATAATCATGTCATCGTATTATTTTCAAACCGATACAAGATTTTCATAAGTTGAATGAACTGCTTGATCTGTAAATGTAAAAATATCGTGGTTGTTCCTTGTAAAATCACATAGCTGAGGCACTTTTTTGTCAAATTGAGAATGCCAACGATTATGATATTGAACAGAGCAAAACAAATCATGGCACTATAAGAATCAACTAAATATCACAATGACACAAGTAGGGACAAAGATTGTAATCTAAATCGGCCTATACACAGATAATAATTCGGAAAGTCTGTACAAAATCATTACAAATATTTGAATTCAGGCAATTTGTATGTAAAAAACTGTGATTTTTCAATAAAAATGTACCCACTGAATATAGATATATTCACAAGGAAAAACTTCTATATCAACATAAAAAACGATTCTAAGGAAAATCTCTAAGGAGAATGAGACGTTCATTATGTTTCCCTGAAGATGTCAACTTGGTTAGCAGAATGCGTGTCAGGCGCGAGTGATTTCAATTTGGTGTTGTGAATTTTCACTTCACACCGAAGTTTCCAATCTTACTCAGGCGAATATTCGTGAGTAAAATAAGGCATCATTCTATTATGATTATACAGTTCAAAAATTTGGCATGTAGGTAATATGAATAGAACTGGATGATACTTGATAATAATCCATAATAAACTAAATTATATTCTTTCGAGATCTCCACTATGATAACGTATACAAAACAGCAACAGGTGAATATGATACGGGAAAATCAATGAGTATATTTTTTGAAAATATTTCATTCAACGTAGTCGCAAGTTCATTGTACGATCATTAATCGATGATGTTGTAGGCCTGTCTGACACAAACGCACTTGATGAACGATCTGCTCGTTCACGCCAAGGGTTCTTGAGAGTCTACTAGAACCAGTCACTGGTAGTATTACAAACAAAGCAGGTGATAATCAATTTACAAAGCATTGTTATCACTGAGCACGTCGTTGAACTAATTCGTGATCTCAAACGGGAAGGATATATCAATTAAAACATCTAATGGTAGAGGAGCCCAAGTGATGTTGCCAAACGACTCATAGTCTAATCGAAAGTGTACAACATTTACTATAATATGCAGTTGATAGGTAGCTTACTATGTTCTGTTCCCTATTACCTAGTAGCCACATACAAACAGGTTAATTGATTTTAGTAATTGCACTCACTTACTTGCTTATCACGATAATTATGTATCAAAATGTAGGTCATTATATTGCGACTAGATTACTATAGGGTTGCTCGTGAAAATCTGTTCATAGATGAAGGTAACGAGGAGTTGAAGTTGACAGAAATAGCAACCAAGACAAGCAAATTTTAAAGAAATGATAACTTTTTATAATTTCAAATAATGATACCCATGAACATTTTACACGGCATTGGTACATGTATCCAAAAATGTTTCATCTGTTGGAATATAATTTTTCATCTGGTTATCAAATTAGCGAAGTTCGATCTTACTTGTGATTTCAGACTATAATTTTCCTCTCGAGTGTATTGGCATTCGACACGACATAGAATAGAAGATGTGGTGAAAAAGTAAAATTTGAAGTTACACAGAATCTAAATCTGAGGTCACTTCTGTATCCTCTAATAATTATTCACAGTAATGATGAAAGGGAGATTTTTATGAATGAAACAAGGTTCAAAAAACAAAAAAAAAACAGAAGTGGATAAGAGTATTACAAGATAATGATATAAATATTTACGTCAAAAAAGTATAGGGAACGAGCTATCCTGCAACTGTAGAAACGGTTCTGAACGGGCTCTGTGGTGTGTGATATGTCGATCTCTCACATCTCTAGTCTCTCAGTATTTTCTGTACAATCGTTTGACCACACTGGCTTCAGTCATAAATACCTCTGCAATTCTTTCATTTTTGCCAGATTCAAGCATTGCAACTGCTCCTCACATGTCAAATGTTATCGTGGCATGTTTTCAATCAGTGATTGAATGAAAATCGTTATTTGCATTCTTGAAATGAAATTCAAGAATGAACATTTGGTTCGACACCACATCGAGACAACATATTCTTTTTGTTTTTCATGTCGAATTTTTTTTGGAAGCAACAACTTCCTAAATTGAGATAATGATTGTGAAGAATATCTCTGTACAAATGTTCGGGATTATACCAGGTGTGCCTGGTTAATTGTTGTTCCCGAAACTTATTTTGAGCGTATATATTGTATTCATCTTTCTAATTCAAATACAATGAATATAAATAATAGGCAAGTAACAATGAATAATCAGAAAAAAAATCATGTCAGAGAGCACATAATTGATAATATTGTTTCAAAGAACCTCAACTGTAAGTTGCTCGAGCTGCTTTTTGAATGTTCTGCCATATTTGAGATCTCTCAAATAGACCGACATGGAATTTATGTTTCCACGGAAACTCAAAAACGAAAGATAATCGTTTCAGAAATATCTCCATGTAAGAATTTATTTGGTCGTTCGACATTTTGACTTTGATAATGGGCTCATTTTC
>JAVJAQ010000400.1:0-143199 GCA_032362365.1 Zygogramma bicolorata | reverse complement strand
CAGCGGAGACGTCATATTTGGTTTTTTCACATAACAACCAATGGCAGAGCTCTAGCGGAGACGCCATACTTGTTTTTTCACATATCAACCAATGGCAGAGCTCCAGCGAAGACGCCATACTTGTTTTTTCTTCAATGACCAATGGCAGAGCTCCAGCGGAGACGCCATACTTGTTTTTTCTTCAATGACCAATGGCAGAGCTCCAGCGGAGACGCCATACTTGTTTTTTCACATAACAACCAATGACAGAGGGCCCTCTCGAGGTACGACACACGTAGGTCGCACCCCGCCCCACGATGTACCTCCAGACTGTGCCAAAAAGGCATCTACCACTCTGAAACGTCAAGATTTTTTCTAATGCTGCCCCGCACCCTCACTTTACGCCCCAACCGCCACCGACGACGAAATACACCCTCATGAGACGGCTGGGTCAAAAAGGCCTTATGAGGGAGAACCGGCTTTGCTTATCTACTAAAACCTATTGGCAGTTTTTTTTTGACTACCATGTGACTGAGGGTTGTACCAAATGATAACCTAGACCAGATAGAACCTGGAAATGAAACCTAATTATTACCAACTATTTTTAATTTCATTTTCACCTTATATCCGTAAGGGAAACTATCTGAAACTAAGGGATAATCCGAAATAATAACCACTGTAACCGTGGTTGAAACCGATAGAACATCCCTGATCATCACCATATCACTTGTCTCGGTTTACGCTCGAGAATATAATAGATATTCATTCTACTATTTCTACATTCATGTGAATGTCGAAAACTCAATTGAACAAGAAAAGTGGTAATATAACTGGAATTGATTGCTCACAATGAAGAACTCTGCCAAGAAGTGAAAAAATGTTTTGCTCAGAGATGCATGCCAGATTTCTTCACAAAATAGTTCTTCATTGGAACACAGACGTCTCTGAAGGAAGAGAAACCAATTTGTGAAAGAGTTCTTTATTGATAATAGATGGATTAGTATGGAGCAAACACACTTATGAAAGTTATCAAAAATATACCTCAGAATATCAGGTTGACTCAAAACTAGGCCTTATATTATTCTGAATGTTGATACTAGGACTCAAAAATATATCTAACAATATACTCAGATAATTACTCGAAGCAGATTGGGTGGATATCTCTCTGCGAAGGATGCAATCATTTATGTAAGTAATCGAAAATATAACTCAGAATATCAGGTTGACTCAAAATTAGGCCTAATATTATTCTAAATTATGATACTAGGACTCAAAAATATATCTAACAATATACTCAGAAAATTACTCGAAGCAGATTGGGTGGATATCTCTCTGCGAAGGAGGCAATAGATACTGAGTACGTGAGCCCCATTTACTGAATATTTCCCTCATATATAAAATGTCCCCTAAGAGCAATGCAATTATCGAAAACTTACAGCGGTAATTGCATTGTATCAAGTCACCATAACAACACATTTGAAACCGTATCGCTAGACTTCAGTAAACAACACAAATAAATGTCAGATAGACTTCAAAAATAGAAAAACATTTCGCGTTTAGGTGAGTACTCCATACAATCTATAGAGGAAAGTATAAATGAACAAAAAATAAAATTTCCTTGAGAATTTCTTTATTCGTGAAATATTCCAATGAATTACATTCGTGCATAAAAATGACCAGATAATTTTGCATTGAAGCGTGATATCTTATACAAATTGCATTCGATTATTTTCATATTTTGTAAAAGAGCCCTCGTCCTTCGGACTCCGGCATTTTCGCCAAAATATGAAAATAAACTCTTGCAATTTTTAGATACCACGCTTTCTTGCAATATTATCGATAATTTTTATGCACTCGTGCATTTATAACCGAAAAGTTAATATTATCGATCATATTGATATCGTGGTTCCCGGTAATGTAGAGGTTAGCACATTCGCCTTTCAAGCGGAAGACCGGGGTTCGATTCCCCGCTGGGCCACCGTGTTGGGTGATCGTACGTTAGAAGGTAAGGCCTCGTTGATCCATTGTTCGCACAAGTTTCGACTTAAGGGTTGAAGTTCGTCAGCTGGTTAACAGACACGAACAATTTTTGAACAACAGTTTTCAGAACAATTCATTCTCATTCCATAGTTCATCAAACTTCAGGCTTATGAGTCGAAACTTGTGCGATCTGTGGATAAACAAGGTCTTACCTCTCAATGTATGATTTCTAGCCCGACAGAGTACATGGGGCGAAAGTAAAAAATCTAATCGTGAAACTCTTTTTCATAATATACTTTTTTCCTTCAACTTCAAATCAATTGTGGATACATGCATGAATATTCTCAAATTCCCCACACACCGTCACGTAAAGTGACCCTGTATATTCACCCTAGGTACCTTCCATCAGAGGTAAATTATTCTGAAACAATAGCGTGCTGTGGTATATGCAGCTTATGTTCCTCCCAGAACCTCTCAATATGTAGCCCAGGGCATATTTCTAAGGTAGCAACCCTTAACTGTTCGTGTATTCCATTCCGAGGATTATGCAAGATCATTAAACACATCCACTTCTAACAGCGAGTCTCATACGCACTCACCTAATGCTGCAGTGAAATATTACTGTCATTAGTTGTGTTTAGCTCTAGTTGAATATACCGTGGGATTTATTGATGCATTTTCATTTAGACGATATTAAATCCTCTGCTGAAGCACTTCATCAAGTTTATTCGATAATATTTCATGCTGTTTAAATTGCATGGAATTGATCGAATTTTCGAAAGGGGGCGTTGAATGAGAAATATAACGTATTTTATCAATGGTTTTCTACAGGAATTATAAATGAATATACGATTTTTTTTTCTATATTTTTTTCTTGAGATCATGATTACTTATGTTGAATGGGTGATTAATGTGATGTTAGCCACACTTTTCGATGTAGTGAATGCCTCGGATGAGATGCAATGTTGCCATATATTTTTTCTACTGTAGGTTCATATATCTGTCAGTAGGTATTATGAATAGAGGAGAAAATATTTGCTTGAAAATGGTTGACAATGTTCCTTGTTGAAGGTTATTGTATCGAACTTCCATTTTCTATATTATTAACTCTACTGAAACCTGGTGGACGTTTCGATGGCTATTAATCGCAATCGTCATCACCCGAAGATTATTGTGACAGTTTTCAGTTGATAATGTAGACGATGGAAACAATACCCCTCAACAAAGAAAAAAATTATGTAGGATACTTAGATAGAGAAAACACTTACGTTAATATGAGGCAATCAAACAAGGCAGGGTGCAGTTTCAGTCGTAGTAAGACCAGAATGGACGTGCCAGAAATTTATTGATCGAAGTAATGGAGACTTCATATTAAACCCATTAACCGCCAAAGGTGCGTAAACGCAACTTTTCTATTCACGTTTTTATGTGGTATGGAGCAATATTATTCATATTTATTCTGATGGATTTCATAAAAATAATTCAGAAGAATTAAAAATATTTTTATTCAATCCACAACATGATTCTTTCAATCTCTGAAATTTCCTTGAAAATGAATGAATAAATTGACCTTTCTTGTAATTCTCCAATGATATTATTTTTTTTCAAAACTGAATATAAAATGATAAATTCATTTCGTGCTGAACAGTAATGAAAAATATGCTCAATGTTAACATATATTTTCATTTACCTGAATATTTTCGGATGTGGTTCATTTTCGCGTGTATGTATGTCATGGTTGCATATTCGTACCTTTGGCTAATAATGGTGAACTTTCTTTATGCACTAGTATGCGAGTCTCGACAAATTTGGCAATATTACGATACGATGGTCAGTTGATCATTAGCCTTGTTTAGCGCAGTGCGAATCCAGAGTTCTGGTATTTTGTGTAAACGTCAAAATGAGTTAAAAATTATAACTGGAGTGTAGATTTTGGTGTTTCAATATCATTATTTATTATACAGTTCAGTTTTCGAAATGAAAAATGAAGGGAGGACTGACGGCACAAGAGTTGAGTACTTTGTTTTTATGAGCTTCAGAGAAACTGGATTTTCCGCAACAGGGACAGTGAGGAAAACCGCACTGCTGAATGCCCCGTTGGAGATAGTAAAAAAATAGCTAAAAAGGAAATATGTTTTTACACTTGTGCTTTCGATCCCATCCTTGGAGTTCTAGTTGTGCGATGGAATAATAATTCTGTTGTAACTGTGATGACCAATACGTGTAAAGTTCTACCACTTGTTCGAGCTAAACGCTACATTCGAAAAGTACAATTATTTTTTTAGGTAGGAGATATGATTTGCAGGGGCACCCAGATTGTTTCGAAAATTATCATATGAAGAAACAGGGCACCTACTTTATAATCGTTTCTTTTTTCATTCGGTTATTTTCACTATTTTTGGCCAAAGGTGCGCTTACGCACCAACTTGGTTTTTTCAATACTGTGAATTTGTATTTTTTTTAATGACTAATTGTTATTTGTTTCGAGTATTCTAAACGTGTCACAATAAATGTTCTTCCTAAATTACAAACTTCTAATGTTTTGGTCGTTAATGGGTTAAGGTTCACATACAGGGTTCAGTGAATTGTTTCGGCCGTAATAAAGTCGAAAGAAATATTTTCTCGCAGAAGACAAGAGTTAAGTACTTGGAATGATTGATGTGCCAAATATTAGATTATTACATGTGATAAACACATAATATGAGAGTTTATGTACAGGGTGCGATGAATTGTTTTGTCAGTAACGAAGTCTATGAAAAATATTTTCTCTCGAAATAATCGATGTGCCGAATATTACGGCCAAGATAATTCACCGCAACCTGTATATAAACTCTCATATGGATTCCTCATCATCGCCTGGGATAATCAAATTTTCCATCAGAAAAGATTGACTTCATCAAAGAAAACCATCCAATCGATGGGGTCATCATTTTGGATGATTTTAGTGTACATAATTAGTCATGGCCCAAATTCTCAAATAAAATAGATGAAAGAGGATGACCGGCTGAGGTATTTTCTATCACTAATGATCTGGAACAACTGATACGAATAGCCAATTTGCCAATACACTCGACCTGTTTCTTACTATTCCGTACATTACGCCTGTCGACAGTCATAATCCTGAAATAATTTTTTACCAACAAAATATAAAAAATATTTTGATGCACCAGTAACCAGTAACTTATTGGCGTATGTTTCTTACATTTGGCAGCATTCCATCGAAAAATTCGGAGAAACATTAGCAGTTGCACTCGACATTCGACATTCAAAAAGCGTTTGATCGTGTTTGGCTTCGGGTCTCCTTTCTCAACTGCCTTTCGGTTTCATTATGGCTAAAACAGCACCCTGCCTTTACAAAGTTGTTAGGTGTTATCACACAAAAGGTTTATTTCAGATGGAATTGAATTTCTACGCTTTTTTTCCTTTCTGGAAGTTTTTTAGATATAAGGGATCAAGTACTATTTATCTTAAGAATTTTAGCACCTAGTTCCGTCAATCTATGATAAAGAAAAAAATATGGCAATACTGGACGCATATTCCACTCGAGACATCCAAAGCCTCCGAAACTGTAGCTGGGAAAGTGTTGCCAACTTTACATAAATGAATGAATGACATTCGATTGTGACACTGATCTCCTTCAGGAGTTCTATGAATATTAATACACCTCAAGCGAAAAATCTGTGCCGTTTTTAATCATTCATTACAGAGATGCATTCAAATGGACCAGATATTTTGTTTACAGAAGGGCACCTCTTTTATGATAAATTTTCATCAGTTCTATCAATTCAGTGAGGTGACACATGGTATTGCACTTGGGCGTAAGTTAAAGATTTGTACAGTTTTGTAATGAAAAATTCGAAATGAGGACTTCTGAATAGCGTGCAATTGATTTTGTTACTCCACAGATTGCAAACTCGTAACGGACGAAAAATATCTTCACTGAAATACAAATATGAAAAACTCCATATGATATCAAATCATCTCCATTTAATAACGTTTTCCATTTTCATTCCGTCATTATTTGATTCCTCGATTTGATGTATCCATGGAAACTGGGAACTCTTGTAGACCGGGCGGCAGTGAAAGCTTTTTCGATTCAATTGTTTTCAGTTTGCGTTTGGAAGGGGAAATACTCAATTCTGAAACGAATCATTCGAAAAAATATGTGCGTGGAAAACACACTGGAAAACTATTTCAGCTTATTTACTGTCAAGAGTTACCTACTTCCATTACATTTTTTCCCAACACATTTGTACAACTCTTGAGACACCTTCAATTATAAACAAACAATTTGTTTTCGATATTTCATTAATTGTTTGAAAGTAATTCCAGAAACACTTATCATAATCCAGTTCATGTTCCCCAATAATCCAAATGTGACTTTCACAAAGGGTGAGAGAGAGTTACCGAGAGAATCGGGTATTGAGGTTATAGGTGATGTCTGGAAAGGATAAGTTGTATATCTAAAAATTATCGTGGAAGAGGCACTTCGATATTCTATTCTCATAGTATGAAAATGGTTACAACTTCTGAACTTAATATGTACTTCCTAAAGAAAAACCCCCGTTCAATATCTTAGTTTCTGAATTAACTCTTCTGATCAAATGGAGAGGAGAATCTCTGATAAATTGAATTCGTCAATACGTCAGGAATCATAGGAATTTTTATAAAAACACTTTGACTTTGAATTCCTCGAACAGTCGCTACTTCATCATACCTCCAGACTAAGCTAGTGCTCTATAACACCTTTCAATTATCTTCATTTAATAACGTTTCCCATTTTCATTCCGTCATTATTTGATTCCTCGATTAGATGTATCCATGGAAACTGGGAACTCTTGTAAACCGGGCGGCAGTGAAAGCTTTTTCGATTCAATTGTTTTCAGTTTGCGTTTGAAAGGGGAAATACTCAATTCTGAAATGAATCATTCGAAAAAATATGTGCGTGGAAAACACACTAGAAAACTACTTCAACTTATATACTGTCAAGAGTTACCTACTTCCATTACATTTTTTCCCAACTCACTTGTACAAGTCTTGAGACACCTTCAATTTTAAACAAACGGTTTGTTCTCGATATTTCATCAATTGTTTGAAAGTCATTCGAGAAACACTTATCATAATCCAGTTCACGTTCCTCAATAATTCTGATGTGACTTTCACAAAGGGTGAGAGAGAGTTACCGAGGAAATCGGGTATTGAGGTTATAGGTGATATCTGGAAAGGATAAGTATCCAAAAATTATCGTGGAAGAGACACTTTGATATTCTATTCTCATAATATGAAAATGGTTACAACTTCTGAACTTAATATGTACTTCCTAAAGAAAAACCCCTGTTCAATATCTTAGTTTCTGAATTAACTCATCTGATCAAGTGGAGAGGAGAATCTCTGATAAATTGAATTCGTCAATATGTCAGGAATCATAGAAATTATTATAAAAACACTTTGACTTTGAATTACTCGAACAGTCGCTACTTCATCATACCTCCAGACTAAGCTAGTGCTCTATAACACCTGTGGATCGCAACAGATATGACTCATTAGTGTATCTGATACTTAATCTAGGTTGATATATCAGTCTACGATGAGTTAGATGATCAGGAATAAATTCGGCTAGGATTCAGTAAAAACTGAAGGTACATGCACTAACCGTTCGACGGTTCCCACTGTCAATTCGGTTCCATGTGGAAGTCAGAAATATTTCTGTCTGTCTCTGACCCCACTGAATACAACGTTATTATGGCTGTCTGGATCCTGGTAGGTAAGATATTTATCAAACACACCGAATAACTTTATTCTGTGGGATTTCGAGCTACGCTATACTTGATGTTGCCAATGCTTCACCGAAAGATTCGATGCATCACCCCAGAATGCTACAGCATTCAAGATCAGTAGCTGTCTTTTGCTCGCCCAAGCTCTGCCTTTTGGTTATACTCCTGCGAGTATTTGACAGGGAAGAGAAACAAGCTGAATAAAAATCAGAGTATATGATATGATGAGTCCACGAGTTATGGATCCTGGATTATAATTAACTTTTTGCCTCAAATATTTTTTGAGAGCAAATAGCTTCAGATGAGAGGAAAGTCAAAATTAATGATAACAGTAAGGCTGATTTCGAAATGTTTATTCTGATTTGGAATCCGAAATACTACGTGTACTCACTCAATGATATGAATTTGAGCTCCAGATTTCATTTAACCGTCACTTAATAACTGATGATTCTATTGAATGAAATAACTTTCCTTATATGAATTTATAGAAGGACCCAGTAGAACCATTTACTCTTCCGATCCTCACACTCAATCTGGATTTGACGCCAACTTTTAATCAACTACAGTAACGTGCAGCTCGATTTCATTATTCTTTTCTTTCTTTATGTGCACTTAAAGTTAATGGGTCAGAATGAAATAGATTCGGCTGTAGTAAAACGGTTACAGGAAAATACTTAGAGACTGATCTTATCGTTTTTATTCACTTTATGGGACCGATAAGTAAATTCGGCGTTCTCAATCCGTTCTTGCAATTCTTTTCGGAACATTCATTGTTTTCGCCATGTTTTTCGGTGATTCGAGATACCGGTGGAAAAGAGATCGGGATTTTGATAGTTTCATTCCTTTGTTGACGAATCGAATGAGTTTTGGAGTTAATAGTTCGATCTACAGAATAGCTGAAAAAATAGTATTCATAAGAAATCAAAATGGACTTCGATAACTGAGTATGCAGTTGATGAGCCAATAATAATAAGGGTCTTTATTATTTTCGAATATTATAAAAGTAAGTATCCTTTGTATGTAAATAAAAAATATTTCGGGAAACAAAGGACGGAGTTCATTTTCTATTAATAAACAATACAGCTTCACTACGAAAATGTTCCTCCACTTGACCCTGATACAGGGTGTTAACGAGATGGTTTCAGTGTGTAACCTGATTGACAAAGAAATAATGAGAGAAAAAGGATGATAATAGATATATTTGTTGTTTGGGCAGCGAGGTAGGAGTATCTAGAGTTGTGTTTTGAATAATTCATATTTAGACTTGAAGCGAGTAATGCCGTAGTTATTGAAACTTTTAGGAACGGATCTATATAAGTGATAAATCTGGTAGGCGAAAGATCGTCTGAATATTTAGGTTTAGAATTTAGGTGTGGATAATAATCCTTTGAACCGTAGATTTAAGTCATGCATATCCATCCTGAAAGATATTTTGTTGTACAAATATGAAGGAATATCAGATGAAAAAAATTTGTACAACAAAGTGACAGCATGATAAATTCTTCGATTTTCCATATTAAACCATCCAGTCTAAGACAGTAATTCTACACTTTTTGAATTTTACTTTTGTATACAGATGTTAAATTGGGATCATAGTCGGGGTAACCGAAATTAAAATGTGCTAAAACTAATGCTTCACACAGCTTTATTGAAGAAATGCCTGTTACCGTAAATCAATTTCACTGAACTGTATGCACGAAGAATCAATGGACTGCCATATTTTTCGAATCTCGAGTCCCTATCTATGATGATGCCCAGGTTTTTAGTTTCTTTAGTGATCGCTTCATTTTTCAGTTAGGTAACTGAAGTGTAGCCCGATTATATGTAGAATCGAATGAAATTGAATTAGATTTTGCAGAGTTAATTAATTAATAACGGTCAGAAGCTATATTGATGAACGTCGCCAGTTCGTTATTGATTATTTCACATGCATTATTTCCTAACGGCGCGGCGGAGGGAAAGTGTGATGAATCTGGGTATCATCCGCGTAGACATGAATCTTACATTGTTATGAGTATTTTATTAAATTGATGGTATATATAAAAAAAGTAAGGGACCCAAGATTGAACCTTGATGTACCCCCGGGATTAATGTCATATATTCGGACTGGTTTGATGCAATTTTCACACACTGTTCACGATTTTTTAGATGATGAGGCGAACAGGCGTTTCGGAAAAACTTATATTGTGCAAGATATCAAGCAGTAATTCGAAGTTAATGGTGTCAAATGCTCTGCTGAAACCTAGCAGAACCAAAATTGCACACTGACCTTCATTCATTGAAACAATGAATTCATTGACTATATTGAGTGAAGCTGTGGTACATCTGTAACTTTTACGGAATCCAGATTGAACAACGGGCAATAGTGAGTGATCCGCCGAATGCTGTCTCAACTGTACTTCAATGGATCTTTCTGAAATCTTGGAAAGCATAGGTAGAATCCTTACACCTCTGAGAGCCCTGTATTCTGAAGTATTTTAGGGAGAACCTGGACTATAGCCCTTTTCCAAACAGTGGGAAAAACACCACGTGAAAGGCGGAAATCAATTATGTGTGTGATATATGGCACATATTATAACCTTCTTGGATCAGAGTCAGGATATTTTTTCCCATGTAGCGGGTATTTTTCATTTACTTGGATAGAGATAGTTTTTTTTCTTTGTCTTAATATAAGACCAACCCAACTAGGCATTTCTTGGCTGGATTCATTTAAAATACATCATCTCCGAAACAACTGAACTCCCCATCACTCTTATGGTGAGTTAGCTTCTAAATGGTATCCAGCGTGATGTATTTTTGGTGCCGAACTCTAACCACGGCTCCAATATAGGCTGGACTCCATCTGTGCCCTATAGACTCTCCCTAGTAGATGGGTTGTGAAGGAATTATCAGTACCAAATTGAGAAATGAGTTTCTCAAAATCACTTTTGGCAATCGATTTAATGTGGTTCTATGCTATCATTATTTGGAATCCAATGTGGATTATTTATTTCTTTCTCTAGAAGAGTTACTGACATCAAATAGTACTTATTTTCTCGGAATGCGTTATGAGAATTCCGTTTCATACTATTTGTCAAATCCCCTCGAGCAAATATGGAAACTTCAGAAGGGGAACGAGATAGAAGAGTATTTACATCTGCGGAGTATCCATCGCACAATGAGTTAGTCTCAACAAATAGTTACGAAATAAAATAACGAAAGTACTGTGGTGGATTCCCCTGGAACACCAGCATCTCCAATTCAGATGTCGAAAAAATTCCATTCATGAAATATAAAGAATATTAGTGAGGTGGCGGACGATATGATTGCAGTTTAGCCAGATTTCGACCCAATATAGTATCTTCTCTTTTTTTTGTTGGGAACCTGAACACCTTGAATCTCTCGAATGTCGTTTTCCTCGAGAGTGGCCCAGCTTTGAAATAAATTTTTGTAAGGGGAATGAATGCTGCATTGTGTATCTTATCTCAGTGTCCTAACTCTACGTACTCTTTGACTATTGTAGTATTTTCTCCCATATCAACCTGAAGGAATGCGTGAGGGAATGCGTTTCTAATACCAGCTACAGTTATTGTCCATTCTTTATACAATTTCTCCTTGGTGTGCTAACTCGAATACAATAGATTTTTCCGAGTTATATTCCAAAGAGGAAGGAAACTTTTACTGGGCTCATCAGAAGAGGGACATAGTAGATCATGGAGACGTCGCAGAAATTTTCCGTTTCCACATAATAAGAGAGTTTGCCTAAAAGTCAAAGTGAATAAGAAGTAGCTGTAAAAAGACAACCACAAACTAGGGGTGGTTGACTAGAGCGTGAGTATAGGGTAAAAGTTTTTCAATTATACTTCGGCGAGTCTCATCCGAAAAGATCATATTTATGACTGATAAGCGCAGGTTGGGAGAAGGAATCACCATGTTTATCACTCCACGATTTCTCACTCGAATACTTGTCAATATACCTCTTGCGCTGAATGTGATAAGTTCGGAAGTGTTGATTGTTATCGAATTAGTAGGTTTGAGAAAATTTTCCTTACTATAGGAGAAAATCGCGAAAGAGATACATGTTTAATAGAGTCATGTTATAGAAAGGAACCAAAACAGTCAGTGGACATATAATTGAAAATAGATGAAACACAACATGATTTGTAATCGTTGATTGTCGGCAGAGGCAATTTACTTTGTATCCAATGAACACAGATGTGTTTCAGTCTTGTATCTATTATATAACACCGGTAACATAGGAAGTGTCAGACATGTCATTTGTATAATTCAAGTAACCTCCATTTACAACACGATGTTCTCCTGGACTGATGTATCATAGAAGCATCTGAACAAAAAAAAAAACATGAATTTTACGTTTACTGTAATGTGCCAAACATGTGTCTTGGAAATGTTTATGACATTTTTATTGAAATTTACAAATAATTTGCAAGAAGACGAACAATTGCATTAATTGTATATGTTCCAGACATGAAACATGTAATATATTTTTTCAATACAATGTTATCTGTTTGATTTGTTTCAATGATCTTAGCGAGAATGATTCCTGAAACGTGTAAAGAATTGTACGCTCACATTTTTATTCATTAAATAAATGAATAATCTTATAGGGAATACATAGGATTTCACAGACCAGTTCGTGAATTTTATTTTCATATAAATAATGATAGGTACGTGAAACTGAAATTGCATCTGGGCGTAGTAATATTATTCGATTGAATATGTCTCAAATAGTGAGTTTTTTTCTGTTTCTGCTTCGAAACGTTCTTGAAAGATAACAAAAGTTGTATACAAAAAACTCTGATCAGACTAGGGAATGTCTATATTGAAATGAGAAATGAAACTTATTATGATTTAATATTTTTTCTAATTTTTCGTGATCTTACCACATAGTCACGGCTAGATTCATCGTTTCGAATTCCAAGAGTGAACAAAGAGTTCTTATAAAGTGAGAAAATAGTGTGTAAATGTTTATAGAATACGATGATAATACGTTGACACATATTTCGAAAACTTCAAATATTGTTGAAAAAGTTGTGCTGGTGAACTTTTATTTGCATTCCTAGTGCTGAAACATTCTCCTCTCATCCCTTGAAAAAATTTCATCAATTTGAGCAACTTTTCATATCATCTATCTTCTTTTTTCAACAGCAATGATCGCATTATCCTATTGTATCGATGTGTGAACAAAACTTTGATTTTTTTGTGATCTTCTCCATCTAAGAGACAATAATGTTATTTTATCTCGACTCGCCAACAATGTTTATATTCATTTTCTTGAGAATTTTTTCTGAACAGCATTTTAATGGAATCTGATTCGATTTTGGATGTAGTTGTGAGCAGTTCTGCCGAGAGGCCATGTAGATTAATATATTTTTTGGTAGCATTATGTTAATTACATTTATGACATGTCAATTAAGTGGGTATAGTGCTGTAAAATGCTATGGAATGAAGATACACATCCATTCCAATATCGAATTGACGAAACTATTTATCATATATAGGTATAAAAAACATAGATAACATAAGTAGTATGACATAGTTTATTTTCTTCTGCGTGATTACAGGGTATTCCGTTTTTACACAACAAATGAAAACGAATGATATGTGAAATTTTCAAAAGACATGAATATTAAATAGTGGAGTGAAAGAAAATTAAGTAGTAAAACGTTGAAACTGGAGCATAGTGGCTATCACGAAAACTCACAGTCAGTTAATCTGTATTCTAAATTCTCATGAAACAGTGCCATAAAAAAATCTCACCCTTTTCTTGAATGCGTCAAACGACTGTTCATGTATACTCTTCGGTAATTTGAATTGTTTGTCGATATCTGTAACCTGAATCTAGGTATTTTCAATAGGATATTCACATCAAATAGCTGTTTCTGCTCTCTAGAATCATACTTATTACATCACCGAATATTCAATTCTTTCAAGAAGAAAAACAAATAATTCACCATTCAAATTTAAAATGATTTGAATGTTCTACTCAGCCGGATATTGATTCAGAGTATCTTGAGACTCCCACAAAGTACCCTCTCGAGAGTCATAAAAATGTTTCCGTGAAATAATTCATCTGCAGTCGGAATGTAATAAAATCTCCGATTGTGTCCCTCTAATCCAAAAGCATTTCGCTTGGTGTGCACTGATCTGATTAATGATGCTTGTAGAGCTTAACTTCCAACTTCGGCAAATCCTCTTCCGCTTTGATATTTTTAAATAATATTTTTCGGTGCAATAGAGTCCGCATTTGCTCTGAACGAATAGCCTGTGTCTATGAAAAACCGCTTCACCATTCGTTTTGTCGAGTTGACGTTTGAGATTTTATTTTCTGGTGTGTGCAGCTTTAGTCGTTACAATTTTAATCGCCCGTTCCTACAGAGTGGATGAGCCAGCATCATCGGAAGTTGAAAATTCTGACTTTCAGTTTCACGATAATGATGTGGAGTGAATGGGGAGATACTGGTATGTCAAAATCAGCGTTTTTTTTTACAAAAAATGTGGAAAATTTAAATATGAAATCGACCTGACTGATTCTCCCTCCGTTATTGATTTGCTCCTGAGAATTTGCAGCACCTTGATACCCCATGAGCATAAATAACGTTGAAATAGAAACTTTGCATTTTGAAATTGTTTTTTTTTTGTAGAATTCAGTTATCTCATGAACATGAAACTGATATTATTCGAACTTGATGCGCGTTTTGCTCATAATATTTGCATCTTCTAAAAAAACAACTGATACTACTGCGACTACTGAAGTATCAGTTTCCTTGTCCTGAAGATGCTTTCCTTTTGAGCGAAACACGCGTTGAGTGTAAATTTAATCAATTATATATTATGGTAGTTGATCTTTATCACATATAGACAAATCATTTCTCAATATGACTATATTACCATTTACTCATAGAGTTATTTTGGATCGAGAATGGTAGAGCTGGATTCATCTGGATAAGATTTTTCAATCTCAGGTTGGATCAATATTTTATATGCCTTGGATTAAGAATAATAGAAAAAGAAAATCGCATCAACCTCTATATTTCCAGTTTTATTCTGATCTAGATCAAAGTCAACTGGGGATTACCTCAAAAACAGATTGCTATGGTGTTATTTTGGATTGAATTGTTATAACATAATAGATATTTGACATGCCCTGAATAAACATAAATAGATCCGAAAATTCAGACCAACCTTTATTATTGCTATTATCATTCCCGATCGAAGTCAGAGGATAATTACTACAAAAACAGGCTACTGTCATTCATAGAAATCAACCGGTCCATGATGGAACATGGTCTCAATAACGCCATGGTTTGTTCCGACAAACAACACAGCGCTCTTGTAATCTCATTTGAGCTCAACAGCAGCAACATCAGACTTCGTCACATATAATCCATTTCTCGATATGGCTTGATGATTATCATTCACCATTAAGTTATTTTGAATTGAATTGTTATAATATGATAGACATTTGACATCCCCAGGATAATCATAAATATATCCGAAAATTCCGACCAACTTCTATTATTTCTATTATCATTCTTGATCAAAGTCAGAGGATAATTGCTACAAAAGCAGGCTACTCTCATTCATAGATATACAAATCAACCGGTCCATGATCAAACAGAGCAGAGTTAGTTATTCAGATAGAAAGCTTTATCCAGAGCTAAGTGGCGAGAGTTATTGAGAGCTAAGTGGAGAGAAAGTTGAAATAAAAGAAGTTTAGTATTGTTTGGTGTTTTAATCATCGAACCCAAGGATATATCGTAACAATATCAATCGGTTCATGATCGAACATGGCCTCAATAACGCCATAGTTTGTTGCGACAAATAACAGACGGTCTTGTAATCTCATCTGAGCTCAACAGTAGCAACATCAGATTTCTCAATATAGCTCAATGATTATAATTCACTATTGAGATATATTGAATTGTTATAATATAATAGACATTTGACGTGCCCTAGATGAACATAAATAGATCCGAAAATTCCGACCAACTTCTATTATTTCTATTATCATTCCCGATCAAAGTCAGAGGATAATTACTACAAAAGCAGGCTACTCTCATTCATATACATACAAATCAACTGGTCCATGATCAAACAGGGCCTCAATAACGCCATAGTTTGTTGCGACAAACAACCCCAACTAACATGTTTAGTTATAATTACGTTAATCTTACCTTCGATCAGGTTGGCGACCTTTCTGAAAGAAGACTAGATTACGTAATTTTTACCTTGTGATTACCAATGTGGGGAAAAAATTCGAAGTAATTTGGACGTCGAAAATTGGAATATTTGGACATTTAGTTTACTAGGTTGAGGGTAAAAATAAGTAATTTTGACATAAAATTGGTCAGAAATAAGTAAATATCAAGCTTAAATCAACCTTTCTGTTACCAATTATTCCCTTGGACAAATGAGTAAATAAAGAGAGGTTTCTTTATATGAATAGCATACATATATACATATTATCTCTATCTCAACTTCTCATAATTTGGTTGCCATAACGAATCAACTATGGTCTACATAAAATGCTGACAATAAGTATGGGAATATAAAAATTATTGTCATATGGTAGCTACATGCTCTCTCCTCAACAATATTCTCCTTGCGGCGCGAAATTTTCTGTAAAATGATGGTTCTTACCTTCATAAAATTCACGGGCCTCTTTAAATATGCGATTTAATGCAAAAATAATTCAGATTGATTGCACATGTTTAAATCTTTTCTCAAAAAAACACTCTTTTAGTAAAGTTATGGTTTTAAAATGTCATATGCAGCCATTATTTAGAAATAAATCGTCAGAATAAACTTAAATTAAATATATTATCGATATTTATCAATTGGTAGAACAGATATTCTTATAAAATATGGCGTAATTTTTGAAATGTACCTATAAGTCAATATTCTTCTTCTTACGGTATGAAATCAAGTTAATAATTGAACTATTAGACCTGTTGAATGAATAACCTTTATATTCCCTGACCGTAACGGCTTATATCTAGTCACATTTAGGTAAATATTCACCAAGAGAGAATACCAAAACATTCATTGGATTATTATGACATTTGCTTCGTAAATTATACCCTAAATAATACCAGAATTCAAACCGCCCCAATCCTTGCGATGCACGGTTGGGTCATTTTTGAAGGAGAAAATAGGTAATTTCTCACATGTTTCTTGCTCTAAAGTGGCTTATGAAATTTGAAGGGGATTTACTGGTAATTACTTTCCTGTAATAAACCAAGGTTGATACTTATAAATTATTTATACTTTGGAGTTGAATATTCAAGGCCTGTACTACCAGTATTATCCTTTTTTCAGACATTTCTCCCCGGCATGTGGAATAACTGTCCTAAAATCTTAGTTGTGACAGACGGTCTTGTAGTCTCATCTGAGCTCAACAGTAGCAACATCAGATTTCTCAGTATGGCTCAATAATTACCATTCACCATTGTGTTATATTGAATTGGATTGTTATAATATAATAGACATTTGACATGCCCTAGATAAACATAAATAGATCCGAAAATCCCGACCAACTTCTATTATTTCTATTATCATTCCCGATCAAAGTCATAGGATAATTACTACAAAAGCAGGCTACTCTCATTCATAGACATACAAATCAACCGGTCCATGATCAAACAGGGCCTCAATAGCGCCATAGTCAACAGAAATCACAAATGGAATCGACGGGCCAACCGAAGCGATGGTAAAATCCGCCATTGTCGCGACAAACAACGGAGCGGTCTTGGAATGAATACGATCTGTTTCCGCGGTGACAGATTCAATCCCAGTAACATCACATGCAAAACAATAGCAGGCTGATTGGTGCGACACGACAGCTATTCGCCATGAAGCGTGAAGGAACACAATAGTTTATTTTACATTTATTCGAGTCGGAGGGCGGATTGCTTTCATAAGCCGGGGTCAATATTGAGATTGAACCTCGACTCTCTTTTAGGAATTATACAAAATGAAACTATTTAATGAAGGAAACAGAATCTGTTTTAACCTAACAACGTCGAGGATACTTGGGATATGATTCTGAAAAACATATTTGATCAAACAAAACCGAAAAATGTGAAAAATTAATCGGAGGAAAGTAGCATGAAATGAATAACGACCAAAGGATAACTTTCTGTGTTGGAGAAGTACGACGAAATGTTTTCATTCAGTGGAAAACATTGAACTGACATAAAAGAAACAGAAATGTAACAATTCTTCATTTTCAATATGCGATACCAAAATTTATTTGACGAACTATAATATAATATAATATAATATAATATAATATAATATAATATAATATAATATAATATAATATAATATAATATAATATAATATAATATAATATAATATAATATAATATAATATAATATTAGCTACTATCGAGTATGGAAATTGATTGTTTTATTTTGTACTTCTAACGCAATAGAAATTTACCATTTATTGTTATTGAATCCATCCACCACTTGATTTTCACAATGAATATTATGAAAACAGATATTTGCAATTACAGGCACTCTATTTTCACATGGTTAAGCTATTTCGGGTTTCAGAAAATATTCACACAGCTTATCTCTTGAACGAATTGCTTCTGATGTTGGTCTACCACATACAACGACTTCGTCTTCATCACTTTCCATTGTTGACTACACAAATTTGATATTGGTTTTTTGATAAGTAAGTGAACTAAAAACGGTTTGGTTTTTCGTAATTTATTGTTTCAAGTTTCATGTTTCTTTGATGTGTGGCCTTACTTACTCTACTGAAAGTGTTAATGTAGTGTTGTTTCTGTTTTTTGGAGAATACTATTCGTGAAATTCTATAATAGTGAGTAAGGTACGCTGAAAACTTTCTCATTATGATTTTTTACTAGAGAGGGTTGAGTTTTCCACCATATCATAAAGACGAAAACCTGTGGGATTGGCATTAATTTTGAATTATTTCAGTTTGAAAACACAATATCTTCACAAAAATATATTACAGTTTCCTGTATGATTTTCACTCACAATGGGTTTACAAAACCGCGACACGTGTTTCGCTATTACAATAGCTTCTTCAAGCAAGATGAATAAATCACTATTCTATAATACGCTATTTATATACAGTGGGTCGAACGTCTCTTACAATAAAGGTCCGACTTAGGTCCGATATTCGACCCATAATTTGTCCAAATACTAATTAGTTAGTAGTTAGTTAGTAGTTTCCTTTGTGACAGCACCGTCAGTAAGATTATCAGAAAAATTGATCACAATATTACAAAAATACTGTAATTTTGTTCCAAAATTCAGTTTAAAGAATTCTTATCAACTGATAGACAATATTAAAGATATAACCCTTCCGGTTAATTCAAAATTGATTTCGTTTGATGTGCAGAATCTATTTCCGAGTATCCCGCCAATTGATACGATCAACTTGGTCGAGAAATTGCTCGAAAGAAACAATACCAACCCAATAGTAAAACAGGAAATTCTTGAACTACTTACAGTGTGTTTGTCACAGAATTACTTTCAATTCAATGACACGTACTACTCATCCTGTAATGGCCTGATAATGGGGAACCCTCTAAGTCCCCTATTAGCAGAGATTTTCATGGATACGTTGGAGCGTAAAATTCACTGTAATCCGTTGATAGGAAATTTTGTTTATTGGTATAGGTATGTTGATGACATTTTGGTATGTTTCAAAGGTACAAACAGACAGCTAACCAAGTTTCTCGAATTCATGAATGGTCTTCACTCTTCCATTGTTTTTACGATGGAGATGGAAGAAAATAGTGCAATTAACTATTTGGATTTGACTATCACAAGAATAAATCACAAACATGATTTTTCGGTTTACCGTAAACCGTCCCACACGGACATTGTTATTCATAATACTTCGTGTCATCCATATCAGCATAAGGTGGCCGCATTCAATAGTATGATTCATAGACTGTTGAATGTCCCTTTATCTGATGTGAATTATGTTAATGAACTTAATATAATAAAACAGATTGCGATTAAAGGCCGCTGCACAATTGCCCGGGAACGGTAACGAGAACCAGAACGGAAACGAGAACTGAAATATTATTCAGATGCACAAACAACGAGAACGAGAACGGAAACAGTAGGGATGTTTGACTTGGTTTGACATTTTCTAGGGATATTCATTTTCAAAAACACTGTCAACTTGACACTTGACTTAATAACAAACTTCCGAATATCATATCCGAGATGTTTACATAGTTTACAATCATATCAATAATTTCTGATATAATCAGAGATTATGCACACCCATATAATGGATGTTATTAGTAATGACGAGATGTTGGAATTATACATGTATTTACTTCTAATTATGTACAATTACTACGTGTCAACCAACAACAAGATTACAAAACAGCCTCTTTATTCGTAGTACCAAAACACACAAAAGGAGATAGTTTCTAAACAAGGTTATGTATGGTTATGTTTGCGTCAAACATGTTGCTGCTTTCCTATTGGCTCAGCTATTACCATTAATATATGTGCTGTGATTGGTTCCGGGAATGCAACGGTAACGGGAATGTTAAAACTTGGTCAACTTTCCAGTTCCCGTTCCCGGGCATCTTCTCGTTCTCGTTACCGGAAATTGGTTGTGCATGGGTACATTTAAATATGTGTATCTTAAAAATGTTTCCGTTCTCGTTCCAGTTCTCGTTCCCGTTCCCGGGCAATTGTGCAGCTGCCTTAACAATGGATATGAGGGTCAGTTAATAGACTCACTTGTGAGGAAGAAATTACATAGTCAAGCCCTCAAGTTGGTGTATCCAGTAGTCAATACCGAGCCGGATACTTACAGAACCATAACTTATTTAGGCCAACCAAGCGTAAATATTTCTAGATTCTTGAAAAATAATGATATTCATACAGCTTTTCGTACTAATAATAAATTGGGGATATATATCAAAAATAATAAAGACAAAAATGAATCGTCACAAAGATCAGGAGTTTATGAATTAACATGTGGGTCATGTCCGATGTACTACGTAGGCCAAACGGGAAGATCTTTCAACACTCGCCTAAGAGAACACAGAGCTAGTTTTTTGAATGGAAAAACAAATTCTACTTATGCAAGTCACCTCATTCTGGAAGGTCATGAGTTCAACCACGAGTTCAAAATAAGGCATTTTGAGCAGAAAGGTTGAAAACTTAACCTTCTAGAAAGCTTGGAAATCAATAGAGGGAAAAATTCAGAATATTTATTGAATGATCAGGTTGAATTAAATAACTCCCCATTGTTGAATATGTTCCCGGCCAATAATTCTATTTCTAGGAATAATTTTCGTATGTAACTAATTAGTATTTGGACAAATTATGGGTCGAATATCGGACCTAAGTCGGACCTTTATTGTAAGAGACGTTCGACCTACTGTATATAAATAGCGTATTATAGAATAGTGATTTATTTATCTTGCTTGAAGAAGCTATTGTAATAGCGAAACACGTGTCGCGGTTTTGTAAACCCATTGTGAGTGAAAATCATACAGGAAACTGTAATATATTTTTGTTAATATGGATTTTCATCAAGTATCGGCCAGTTCAATTCAACAATATCTTCACGTACATATTTGTATATTGTCTCAAATTCCAACTGCATATCTTAAGATGCAACATTGATACAATGGCAAATTGATAGCTTGTTGATTGATAGCTTGATATTGAATGATAACGGATTATCAATATGGATATCTCGACATTGCAATTCAAATACGTCTCGTATTATGTGGAAGAGTGAATGACAATTTCGAAATGTCAAATAATTCCATAATACTGTAATACAGATATGAACTTTCAAATATTGGTGGAATATCGTACCCACTCAAACATGAATTTTCGAATAACACTTTGATAAAGTAAACATCGAATTTGAAATCGATGACTGATATCGTAATTTATGTGGCATTAGAAATTGCAGTATCAATTTTGATAATGTAATCATTGCGAATGGTTATTAGAAAGATATTGAAAACTGAAATGTTCATAGAAAGAAAATAATAATGCCAGAATGTTCAAAATCAGAACTCTTCCTACAGCGAGATTCACATCTGAATCCGTTGAAGTTAACAATCAGGTGCTGTCTCGAGCATAATTTGATATTGCATAACAATAAACTACCTATCTCCACACATAATCTAACGCTGTTGATAGACTGGTGGCCCTTATTACAGCGGGAATCCCTCTTGAATTTTTTTTTTCTCAAATTCTAATTCGTCTCAATGACGTGATCATTTCATTAATTGAAATTATTGTGTGGTAAAATTAAAAGATGAGATCGGAACCTTTGGTAAAGAAGTTGAAACTTTTTGTAGACATCAAATGCCTTAACACCAAACTGATATTATTAAAAACTGGACACTTATTTCGTTAACAAAGTTAGCATTTCCAGGACAAGACAACTTTTCTGTTGTGAGTGAAGACCTGTTGAACTTCTCTCATCCAGAGTTCATCTCTTGAGAGGACAGTGAGACGTTAGCATTCATTGTCAAATGAGTTTTTCACGTAGCTTCGTGAAAAACTCATTTCATGAATTCAAGTGAATATTAATTTTCATTTGTTCGCTCTTGAATCTCGCAATCTCGTTTTGTGAGCATGAAAGGAAATTTCCCTCCATGTGAATATGAAATGCAAACATTCATATATTTGAATACTCGTTTATTGAATTTCTGGCGATTCATAATATGCTCCAGGAAAACTGAACTCGAATTTCTTGGTTGAGTTTCTGGAACGTTATTTCATTCGATGAACAGCTAATGATCTGTTTCCTAACTGAATCAGTTGAATGCATTCGAGAAAATGGAATGGGTTGCATCCACTAAGAGAACATATCTGCAATTTTTCGGAACAAAACGTGTTTTTGAAGGCCCAAATTAGCGAAAAGCAATATTTAATCGTGATAAGCTCTTCATAGAAATGATTATTTTTTCAAACCTGTGTTAATATGTTCCAATTAGACAGTGTTCTGAAAAAAAAAACATTTCAGGGAAACAATTCCGTTCAGAATCCTCGTTCTATAATATGTATGTTACTTTCGACTGTTTTGTATCGTGGCAGAGTATATAAGATAAAGGAATAGACCAGGCAAGCTGTACTTTCACAAAAAAAAAATGTTAACAGCAGTTTGATAATGAGGAATGGTTCAGTGATCTATACTGAGTTTGAAAAAAAAAATGATTGCGTGAGCTTGGGAATGAAAGTGAATCTTTGGGGGGGGGGGGTTGTAAGGGAGTAAAGATAATATTGTCGCAATTTCTGACGAAAGGTGACGTCTTAGAGAAAAGTTTTCAATGGAAATGTTAATAGATCTTGAATAGATATAGAACACTTTTATGAATGACTTTTGCTCATATCATCAATATAACCGAAATAAAAGCGAAAAGTTTTGTTTTTCGTTTATTATTTTTTATTTTATTCAATAATAAAATACATAGTTTTTCGGATGACAGTACTTGTTTGTTTCTCTTCCAGCTTCTAATGATCTACAAGGCTCAGAAACGACCTGTCATGGAATACAGTTCTCATGTGTGGAGTTCGGCACCAAAACATTAATTGAGGCTTCTCGATTCTATTCAGAGGAAGGCAATTCGTCTTGTTGGTGATTCTTCGCTCACTTCATTGGAACGGAATTTTTATCAATCGTTCCCCCCTTGGCATTATCTACACGGATGACTCAACGAGTACAGAATTTGTTGTGAATTTGGAAACCTGTCGAACCTCTCTTGCTCAGGGATCTTTTTTCAATAGAACAGCTGAACATTGGAACTCCTTGCCAAAAGAGGTTTTTCCTGAGGCTTATAAACTCCAGAAATTCAAAGTGAATGTTTATTCCTATCTACTGTCCCTTGATTCACGCGGTGTTCTTTGAACATAACAGGGATTCCTTTTCGTGTGAATTTACATATGAATAAAATCCACAAAAGTTTTATATTTCTAGAAAATTTCGTAAAATGACCACAATTTCTTCAAGATAATGAATCGAATAGTTCCAAAGATAATAAACTTTTTCTCCAAATATACTTCAATTCAATTCCTCCTTCAGAGATTTATCGTGAACCATTTTTCCTGGGCTCATTCTCTTCTTTTTCATCTATAGTTTCAAATGATGAAATAAAAAATTATAGTATCCATTCAAAAACACGCTCGAAAATGTACGAAACAATTAAAATTGCATTCGCCTATGTGAATTTTGTAATAAATGTCGTTCATTTATTCAAATTTTCAAAAATTTCGGAAAACGAATCATATCATTCAATTCTCCGGAATAAAATACAGGGAAAACTTCGTTTTAGTTTCTGGTGAAGGATATTTTTGATGAATGTACTAAATGAGAAAATTTTAAACGAATGATAAAGTGTGATACCAATGAAAAAATTTCTTCTTCTCTTCAATGAAATAATTTACAATTCAATTCTTTTGAAATATTATTTTGATTTTCAAAATTTTCACAGTCACATATCAACAAAAATAATGTACACAATATGCATTATGAGAATGTTTCGAGCGAGTCTGAAACTTTTTGATGGTTGTTCAATCATTTCTTCGAAATCTCCACCTGATTGTTAAATTTCGTTATCCTCAAACGTCTCCTCATTATCACTGAATTCGTTCAATAAATGGGTTTGTAGGTTTGAGAACAGACCTGGACTTTTGTAAATTGAAGAAATTAATTAATAGCCATTTCGGGTAATGACTTTCGGGTCTGCAGCAGTCATAATAGTAGATTATATCACAAGTCAATAATGATAGCTATTATTATCGAGGAATTTTTACGAACCGAGCCGCGTTAGCGGCGAGGAAGTAATATTTCGAGAGAATAATAGTCATTATTTCGAGTAATATAATTTATTTACGACTAATTTATTTATGAAAGGTTATACTACGAGTCCTTCAAATTTAATCGATAAATTTTTATTTTCCACAAAAACTTTTTTATTCTGCAAGAGTATGATAAAATCACGAGTCCGTAGGACGAGTGATTTTATCTAATTCGGTTTGTTTGAATGCTTTTGCCTCAAAATAAAAAAGTTTGAGTGTTTCGAAAATGAAAGTTTATTTTAATAAATATGACGAACGAGTTGTATTTGGAGAGATTATTTTTTGAACAAATAGAAGGCAGAACAATTTAATTGATCAGTACAAATTTGAAATGTCGAACAACGATGTGTGCCCTCTATGATCCGGAAGAGATATGATGCTTACGCAGTGAATATGATAATGCTTGCCGACGATACCAAGAGATGGAGTCACACTTCTCATTATACAAGGTTGATAATTGAAAATTTCTTATGAAATGAAAATCGCGCCAGAAGGAACATAAAATCATTCGTTATGTCCTTGTATCAAAATCCTCATACAACGGTTTCTTCTCATACACAAAAAAATGAATTGTATTTAATGAAAACTAATTGTACGCTATCTTCATTTGAGTTGAGGAAACCTTAAATATTTGAATCGGTCGTTCTCTATATCTGTCATAAAGTTGGGGTTATGAGCTATTTAGGTGTTTGAGTGTTCATTGAGATGTGTAATGTTATTATTATGCTGGAAAAGTGAAAAGTGAATGACTATTAATAATAAGGTAACTCTTCATTCATGATAATTTATACAAATATGAGTCAGTTCAATAGAATCGACGCGGTAAACCTTATAGTTTTGACAATTCAAAGGTAAACAACGTTTTATCAAAAGGACCAGGCAGTTTTATCAGTATAATATCGAATGATTGGCCAGAATAACCATAATATAACCCGCTACTATTGGTTGAATTGCCAAAAACGTCACCTTTTGACAAGTGAAAAAAATAATCATAAATGAATGATTCTTCAGTTCCATTCATCTCAATACAAATACACAAAGACTACCCACGCGTTTGACACTGACAATTTGGAGTTTGGTTATATCGTTTCCATGGTAATATTCGATTCTAGAAATTTTGTTAAAGGACTATAAGAGGGAATGAAGACAATTACTATCAATACCTCGACAATATATGATATTATAATGGAGAAATCATGAGTATAATACTTACATTGTGTATTAGTCGTAAATGAAAAGGTATCAGTAACTCAGGCACCTCCTAAATTTCGAGTTATTCATTGAATGATGTTTTTTTCTGTTGTTTGCAGAACCAGGTGATGTGCCGCAGCTAGTATAACAATGTAAAAATCCAGAAATTATTGAATAGGGAATATGCATGATTTTTTTAATGTCTTGAGTTAATCATTCAGGTCTTCATAAGGTAGAGAGGAATATAGATAGGCATAAATATATTCAAACAAAGCGAAATGACAAACACCGAATAAATAATAAAAAAAATTGATAATAAAGTGGAGCCGTTTGAATACCACCTTTTTTTTAAGCGAAATGACAAACACCGATTAAATAATAAATAAAATAAATAATGAATTGAAGCCGTTCAAATACCACCATGTCCTGTGTTTGATTATTCTTATTTGGTCATATACTCAAACATATTATCAATTTTGATTGCTACATAATCATGGAAGTAGCTAACAAACCTTCTTGCATGTGTTGTACCTACTATATCGAAGTGCAAAAACACTGTGTTTTTTCGTATGCCAAGCGATGTGATCATACGATAACATTTGCGTAAGATATCGTGTTCACATTGTTGTGAAGACAGTTTCCATGTCAGTGTGCTACATTTATATACAACTTAGTACGAATAAGAAGTAAGTTTTGCATTGGCTATTTAGCAGTAGAAAATTTCAATGTCAGTGTGCTACATTTATATACAACTTAGTATGAATTAGAAGTAAGTTTTGCATTGGCTATTTAGCAGTAGAAAATTTCAATGTCAGTGTGCTACATTTATATACAACTTAGTATGAATTGGAACTTTTGCATTGGCTATTTAGCAGTAGAAAATTTCAATGTCAGTGTGTTACATTTATATACAACTCAGTATGAATTGGAAGTACGTTTTGCATTGGCTATTTAGCAGTAGAAAATTTCAATGTCAGTGTGCTACATTTATATACAACTCAGTATGAATCAGAAGTAAGTTTTGCATTGGCTATTTAGCAGTAGAAAATTTCAATGTCAGTGTGCTACATTTATATACAACTTAGTATGAATTAGAAGTAAGTTTTGCATTGGCTATTTAGCAGTAGAAAATTTCAATGTCAGTGTGCAACATTTATATACAACTCAGTATGAATTAGAGGTAAGTTTTGCATTGGCTATTTAGCAGTAGAAAATTTGGATTAAATGTAACCCAATCTGAGTGGTAATGTTTCAGACTTCCATTGTCTATATTATTAACTTTATTAAAACTGTTGCTTACAACGAAATGATAAAAAATACAAATCAAATCCCAATTGAAAGGTTGAAATGAATTTTTTGGTCAATAATGAAATTAGGGATTGATTGATCAAAGAAAATAATGTTGTTACCAAAAATCGATATCGAATATGAAATATGAGTCAAAAAATTTTAACAAAGAAATAAATGAAATAATATTGTGACATGAAAATTGGGGTATCGAATGTGAAGTACTAGTCAAAAAATGTAGGTAAAGAAATAAATGGAATATTATGAATAAATGTTGAAACCAAGTTTCAAGTTGAGTTTTCTCACGACGCCGACGTTTCTATTGCTGGTATCTGCAATCGTCTCCGGGTGATGACGAAGACGATCCGAGATCAGGAAAAAATATTTGATACAAATTTAAATTCCATGCGTATTTCCTGTTGTTCAATTTGACTACTTATAGCAATGCCGTTAATCAAAATAATTATCCACTCGGAAAATTAACCATAGTTTTAATGATATGTTTTCGGTTATAATTGCACGAGTGCATGAAAATTACCGATAATTTTTCAAAAAAGCGTGATATCTAAAAATTGCAAGTTTATTTTCATATTTTGGCGAAAGTGCCCGAGTCCGAAGGACGAGGGGTCTTTTACAAAATATAAAAATTACCGAATGCAATTTGTATAATAAAATCACGCTTGAATGCAAAATTATCTGGTCATTTTTATGCACGGATGTAATTCATTGGAATATTTCACGAATAAATAAATTCTGAAGGAAATGTTATTTTTTGTTCATTTATACTTTCCTCTATAGATTGTATGGAGCACTCACCAAAACGCGAAATGTTTTTCTATTTTTGAAGTCTATCTGACATTTATTTGTGTTGTTTACTGACGTCTAGCGATACGGTTTCAAATGTGTTGTTTTAGTGACTTGATACAATGCAATTACCGCTGTAAGTTTTCGATAATTGCATTGCTCTTATGGGACATTTTATATATGAGGGAAATATTTCATAGGATCGAATGGTGTAATCAGTTTTTCGAAATATTCGAAAACTCGGATGAATGTTCGATATTTATTAACAAATTCATAGTTGTGGAGACCATTTTGATAGTTTTTTCCATTTTTGAGCGTGTTTTTGAAAGAAGATTATAAGTTTTCATTTTATTTTTACGACTATAGATAAAGAGGAAGAGAATAAGCACAGGAAAGTATTTTTGACGGAAAAGTTTATTATCTTCTGAACTATTCGATTCATTATTATGAAAAAGATTGTAGTTATTGAAAACACGACAAAATATATTTCTGCAGAATTTTATCGAAATTTAATAACTTTTGTGAAAATGAAGAATAAAAAAGGAGAAAAACAGTTTTTCAAATTTTCCCGATTATTTTGTGGTTATGTGCTAAAGTCATTCATTTAAGTGATGGAAACTTTTCTCTCATACCTCACTTTTCGTCAGAAATTGCGACCATATTGTTTTCACCCCTTTAAACACCCCCTCTTCAGATATTTACTTCCAACATCATCAAAGTGCTGTTATCAATTTTGTTTTTTTTTTCATGAAAATATTTCAGTTCGCTTTGTCTATTCTGAAATTTCGGAAGTATTTCTGGGAATAAACGTTTCTTTGTTGGAACGAGCTGAAAGTTGTTTTCCTATCGACCAACACGATGGATTGAACTCTATTATTGGTAATTAATCGAAATAGTGATGAACGTTTCATTCTGAACAGTTGATAAAAACTAACATCAAAATTAAAATTAAATTTTGGAGTCCGAACGAGTAGTGACGCGCCAGATATGGTAATGCTTGGCAATACCACAGAGCCTCTCCTACTCAATTTCTATCCTCACCTCTACGTTGATGGACTCTAGTAACCTGTTTCCCAACAGGGCAAACGAGGAGGGAAGGGCCTAATCCAAGGTGTCATGCGACCCGTGCCGAAGGATGAATGATACCTGGGCCTGATCAGGTATCGCAAACGGAGCCTCTGGGATAACAGGCGACCTCCCAGAGTATCAAAGCCTTACACCCGTGCAGGGGGCTCCGCGGGTGCGGACCATTTCATCCCTCACTCTCGTGGGAACAACATGGAACGAGGACAACTAAATAAAAATGAGGAGGACTCTTTGAGCGACTCCTCAAACAACACTGTCACGGAAATACATTCAGACCGTGATAGTTCCAGCGAAGCGGCAGGCTCAACACATACTGCCGGAAGCATTACTGCAGGATTGAAGGAATTCGAACTGCAGAAAAAGAGGCTTTCAGGAGCGCAAAAGCGCAAACTGAAGAAGGCACAAAAAATGGCTGCGGGGACTTGGGTGACTCAAAAACCGAGACCAAAGGAACGCAGTGACAATAGGACCCCGTCTGCGAGAAAGAAAAGGCTGAGGGAGAATACAAAAACTCCCCCAGGAAAAGTAGTAAAGAAAGTCAGGAGTTCACAGAAACAGACTGGAACCTATAGCGAAGCTGTGAGCGGACTAGGGATGGCGGTGATAGACAGACGCCATCCTGACTTCACTCTGGATCAGGGGAAAGCAGACCTGATCCAAGAGGGTTTAGTCCAGGCATTGGACAATAGCCCCTCAGGGAGTGAAAATCCTTTGCAGTTTCGAAAAACAACCTTCAGCGCTGGAATCCTCTGGGTGACTTGCGCTAATGAAAATACGAAAAGCTGGCTCAGGGGGATCATCGGTACTCTGGCTGGACTTTGGGAGGGTGCAGACTTTACAGTCGTTAAGTCAAAAGACCTCCCAAAAAGGCCGAGGGTGTTGGTTTTCGTACCAGGGCCAGTAGATGAAGAGGGGAAGGTGAGGACACGCCTAGGAATGCAGAACCCTGCATTGCGCGTGGGAAACTGGACCCAAGTAAGTAGGAAGGTGGAGGAGTGAAAACAAATACTGGCCTTCTCCATTGACGAAGAATCCTTCAGGGCCTTGGAGGTAAGCAGAATTAAAGCCTACTATAAGCTAGGCATGATTACCTTCAAGGTTCTGAAGGGTCTTGAGAATCAAAATAAGGGTGATACAAGCGAACCTACAACATAGTAAGGCGGCTTCGGCGGTCCTTACTAAGGTTATGAGGGGGTTTGATATCGCCCTCATTCAAGAACCCTGGGTATACCGGGGAAAAATAATGGGGTTGGGGGGTATTGGAGGGGGAACCTATTTACAGTAGAATCATCTTTCGAACAATCTGTTCAGGCCAGTCTCAAATTACCTACACAGTAGGTTTCGGCTGGCACCTGTCAGAAAACAACTACTCCCCTGGCTAATACCACGAAGGGCATTGAATTATATCCGACCAGGTGCCAGTGCACACTTGCAAGTGTGTCCATCCCTATAATTGAAAATCAATTCCTTCATTTGTATCGACGAAAGCAAATGCAGGATTTACTTCTGTGAAGAAACCTGCACTGGCACCTGGTCGGATATAATTCAATGCCCTTCGTGGTATTAGCCAGGGAAGTAGTTGTTTTCTGACAGGTGCCAGCCGAAACCTACTGTGTAGGTAATTTGAGACTGGCCTGAACAGATTGTTCGAAAGATGATTTGATTTAACGCCAGTCTTCAAGTATGCCCACTGACTATGTCAAGTGTTTTTATTTACAGTAGGACCTCCGAGGTCCCACGAACATGCATATTAATCCGAAAGGTAATAAATATACTGCCGCTCAATAATCTCTGTTGCAGAGACTTGACGGTAGTGAAATTGGAGACGGGAAGCAAGGATGGGCCAGAGGAAATAATCCTTGGATCTGCATACCTTCCATATGATGACCAGGAACCACCACCTACCAGGGAAATGGAAGAGCTTGTGAGGGTCTGTGGAGCAGACAGATCACATCTCATCATCGGCCTAGATGCCAATGCACACCATTCAACCTGGGGGAGTACAGACACCAATATCCGGGGTGAGTATTTATTACAATTTATCATGGCGAATAATCTAGACATCTTAAATGTAGGCAATAAACCGACCTTTGTAAATAGCAGACGAAGCGAGTTGATAGACATAACAATAGGAACCACTTTTGTGAGTAACTTTGTCAACAAATGAAATGTGTCTGATGAAGAGAGCTGCTCAGACCACAGACACATACACTTTGAAATAGGGTGTATCAGCCCCCCTAATAACACATATCAAAACCCTCGAACTGGGAAGCCTATAAGGCAGACCTGGAAAATGAGTTAGGACGGGCGAGTTTCAAAATAAAAAATTCAAACGACTAGGAGATGGCAGCGGACCAACTACAGGAAGCTATAATCTCCACTTTCAATGAACATTGTCCCACAGCGATGCAGAAATCAAACAGGAATGTGCCCTGGTGGAATGAAGATCTGGAACGCATGAGGCGACAAACAAGAAAAGCTTTTAAAAGCGCGAAAAGATCAGGAAGATGGGACAACTACAAAAAGTCCCTAACTGAATATAATAAAGCCCTGAGAAAATCTAAGAGAGACTCATGGAGGAGACACTGTGAGGAGATAGAACAGAATATAGGGAAGTAAAGCGCAATAAGCCCTAGAGGCTGAGGTGCTTTCTCCGGAGACCTGGTTGTGAAAGACAGGTCAGACGGCTTCCACGGAGCGAAAAAAAAAAAACATAAAAATTGATATATTTGAAGATACATCCAAGTATGAACTTTACCAAATACCATGGAGAAGGAAAATGAGCCCATTATCAAAGTCAAAATGTCGAACGACCAAATAAATTCTTACATGGAGATATTTCTGAAACGATTATCTTTCGTTTTTGAGTTTCCGTGGAAACATAAATTCCATGTCGGTCTATTTGAGAGATCTCAAATATGGCAGAACATTCAAAAAGCAGCTCGAGCAACTTACAGTTGAGGTTCTTTGAAACAATATTATCAATTATGTGCTCTCTGACATGATTTTTTTTCTGATTATTCATTGTTACTTGCCTATTATTTATATTCATTGTATTTGAATTAGAAAGATGAATACAATATATACGCTCAAAATAAGTTTCGGGAACAACAATTAACCAGGCACACCTGGTATAATCCCGAACATTTGTACAGAGATATTCTTCACAATCATTATCTCAATTTAGGAAGTTGTTGCTTCCAAAAAAAATTCGACATGAAAAACAAAAAGAATATGTTGTCTCGATGTGGTGTCGAACCAAATGTTCATTCTTGAATTTCATTTCAAGAATGCAAATAACGATTTTCATTCAATCACTGATTGAAAACATGCCACGATAACATTTGACATGTGAGGAGCAGTTGCAATGCTTGAATCTGGCAAAAATGAAAGAATTGCAGAGGTATTTATGACTGAAGCCAGTGTGGTCAAACGATTGTACAGAAAATACTGAGAGACTAGAGATGTGAGAGATCGACATATCACACACCACAGAGCCCGTTCAGAACCGTTTCTACAGTAGCAGGATAGCTCGTTCCCTATACTTTTTTGACGTAAATATTTATATCATTATCTTGTAATACTCTTATCCACTTCTGATTTTTTTTTTTGGTTTTTGAAACTAGTTTCATTCATAAAAATCTCCCTTTCATCACTACTGTAAATAATTATTGGAGGATACAGAAGTGACCTCAGATTTAGATTCTGTGTAACTTCAAATTTAACTTTTTCACCACATCTTCTATTTCGCACGCTTCACCCGAGTAGGATTATGTCGTGTCGAATGCCAACACACGAAGATCGAACTTCGCCAATTTGATAACCAGATGAAAAATTATATTCCAACAGATGAAACATTTTTGGATACATGTACCAAAGGGGGTGCCGTGTAAAATGTTCATGGGTATGATTATTTGAAATTATAAAAAGTTATTATTTCTTCAAAATTTGATTGTCTTGGTTGCTATTTCTGTCAACTTCAACTCCTCGTTACCTTCATCTATGAACAGATTTTCACGAGCAACCCTATAGTAATCTAGTCGCAATAAAATGACCTACATTTTGATACATAATTATCGTGATAAGCAAGTAAGTGCAATTACTAAAATCAATTAACCTGTTTGTATTCGGCTACTAGGTAATAGGGAACAGAAAAAAGTAAGCTACCTATCAACTGCATATTATAGCAAATGTTATACACTTTCGATTAGATTATGAGTCGTTTGGCAACCTCACTTTGGATTCTCTATTGTTAGATGTTTCAATTGATATATCCTTCCCCTTTGAGATCACCAATTAGTTCAACGACGTGCTCAGTGATAACAATGCTTTGTAAATTGATTATCACCTGCTTTGTTTGTAATGCTACCAGTGACTGGTTATAGTAGACTCTCAAGAACCCTTGGCGTGAACGAGCAGATCGTTCATCAAGTGCGTTTGTGTCAGACAGGCCTACAACATCATCGATTTATGATAGTACAATGAACTTGCGACTTCGTTGTATGAAATACATTCGAAAAATATACTCACTGAATTTCCCGTATCATATTCACCTGTTGCTGTTTTGTATACGTTATCATAGTGGAAATTTCAAAAGAAAATGATTTTATTAATTATGGATTATGGTCAAGTATCATCCAGTTCTATTCATAGGTATAACCTATATTCAAAATTTCTGAACTGTCATAATTATTATAGAATGATGCCTTATTTTATTCTCGAATATTCGCCTGAGTATGATTGAAAACTTCGGTGTGAAGTGAAAACTTCCAACACCAAATTGAAATCACTCGAGCCTGACACGCACTCTGCTAACAAAGTTGACATCTTCAGGGAAATATAATGAACTTCTCATTCTTCTTAGTAATTTATCACGGAATCATCTGCTATAATGATATAGAAGTTTTTTCTTGTGAATACATCAATATCCACTGGGTACATTTTTCCTAGAAAATCACAGTTGTTCACATACAAATTGCCTGAATTCAAATATATGTAATGATTTTGTACAGACTTGTCCGTAATTATTTTTTATCTAGCCGTGTAGAGGCCGATTTAGAGTTACAAACTTTGTCCCTACTTGTGTCATTGTGATATTTAGTTGATTCTTATAGTGCCATGATTTGTTTTGCTCTGTTCAATATCATAATCGTTGGCATTCTCAATTTGACAAAAAAGTGCCTCAGCTATGTGATTTTACAAGGAACAACCACGATATTTTTACATTTACAGATCAAGCAGTTCATTCAACTTATGGAAATCTTATGTCGGTGTGAAAATAATACAATGACATGAATATATTCTGCTTCAGAGAGTGAACGATAGCTGATAAAAACATTTTTGCTTCCATAATACGAATAGAAATCCAAATCAGTGCCAATACTTCCTCAGATCACGACTTAGAAACAAGTATTTTGCAGATAATTTAATCTATGACGAAACAAATTCTAAAGTCACCAACATGGCTTCTATTATATCATCGAATAATATTTTTCTTGCTCGAAGATTTTGATTCCGTGAACAGTCAGTATTGAAACCTTCTACTAGTGGAAACTTTAAATAAGGACGGATTACCTCAACATGAAAGTGACATCTCTTTCATGCAAATTATCATCGTCAAGCGAGAAGAGTTAATCAATTTTTATGCTATGAGCACCGAAATTTACTCCCTTAAAATCGTGGTATGTGCTGCTAGCTAATGAGAATGCCTGCATGATCAGCTGATTAAAAAGAAATCAGTATTTTTTCACAAAAGTGGGACATTCTTGTGCAAATTGAACTGCTGAATCCCTAGATATATGAATATAGTTGGTGTACTTGTTAAAAGTTCGTAGTTGGGTAATCCTGCGCAACAGGAGATTCTACAAACGCTATATGCCAATCAATCCAAAATGTGGTACCTATCGTATAAACCAGTGGAATTCAGTATCATTGACAGTAAAGAAAATTATAGGTAGAATCGGAATTGGTTTAAATTCGGAATATATCGTAGTCTACCATCATCTAGTGGTAACCCACAATATATTGAACGTTTCTCGTCGTATTGCAAATTGTCCTGATCAAAACAAGCTCTTTCGCCAATCCAATAACTAGGCACCCAGTTTTTTTTCCGTGAGATAACTGGAACGAGTTTTACCAAACAGAATGTTGTTGAGTTCCATGAGAACATGAAACAAAACATTACACAGGGAGGAAAAAGCACTCCATGTTGTACATATGATTCTTCCCCCTCTCTGCAGTAATAAAAAGTCATTTTCAAATGATTCGTTTATGAAACTAAGGAACAAAATTCATCAAAGAACTGAAAGTAAAAAAAAGGTACAGTATTGCATGTTCCTGAAATCTCGAAAGTGAGGAGAACTAACAAAACAAAGAAAAAAGAATTAAAAAAATGCCATTTGACTTTCATATTCTCAATATATTCACTCCTTGAAAATGTCTCACCTTCTTTTTCGATTTTTAGCATATTGCAAAATATCTATGAATTAACGGTAAAATGTATACTTATATAATAGAATATAGTTAAGGTCGTCAATAGCGAATAAGTTATTTCATTTAATATATTGAAAAAATAAAAGCGAAACGTCAAAAATCATAATAGAGTTACAGCAATACACTATATTTATGATTCCGAATAAAATCCTGCAAGTCTTCGTAGCCCAAATTGTTGATGAAACAGACATTGATCATGACAGGTATGAAAGCAATTATAGGTATTGGTTTGAATCCGGCGTCAAGAGCCTTTTTTAATTTTTTATGTGTTTTGTCAATTCCATAAATATTTTTTCTGATGAGTAATCTCTCGGATGATTACTGCGTCATCGGGAGTAAAAGTAATACGACGAGGTTACGACCTGATCATTCAGGACTTCTCCACAAAACGTCTTCTTGAAAATTTGTTGGGAAATTCTCTATAGGGGTCCTAGAATCAATTCCGCAAAATCAATTCACAGCAAAAGTCAGGTTCAGTTGAGAACTTTGTCTATATATTTTTATAAAATCATGTGCAGTTCTTCTAGGGTGCTTCCTTAACACTGTCCAATACAAACACGTTATGGATTTATTCAAATCCAGGTCAATCAAATTACTTCTATTCCAATAGTCGATATCTCAGGCTGTCGTAAAATCACACGAAAGATATCGATTACACTGTCTGGCACCATTTTCATTAGATACTCGCGTTTACTGCAATGACAATCATTCAGAGACATGCAACAAATGCATTCACGTTATTGCATTATTGATGTCGTTGAAAATGAAAATTTCCTTAGCTACGTTTCGAATCGAGGAAACCCCATCAACAATTCAAATTAATATTGTCAACGTTACATTACGCTTAATAAAGGATTTATAAACACAAAGAACGGCAGAAAAAGTACTTCAAAAGAATACATCCCAGAGATATTAAAAGGGACAGGATACAAATGCCTTTCTTCTGTGGTGAAGCGCAAAAAAGATTCACAAATTAATCTCTAGCAGAAAGTGAATGAGGAAAGTAATAAAATGCAATTACAGAAACGCTTTGTTCTTTTTTCTGGGAAAATGGACATTCACGAAAGGAGTATAATATGTTTATTATTTTATTTCTATTCATGCGAATATTTTGGCATCCCGATTCGTCATTTCTTATAATATTTCGATTCTTGTTCGATGCACCCGGCCCCTTGATATTTGATTCTGATCTTCATAAGAAATAAAAGCTATATATTCATTACGTTATAGCAAAATGGAGCTGAATGTGTCAGGCTTCAAAAATATATAAACATTTTCAATGTAAGTACAATAAATATTTCACTTGACGTGTACCTGTACAAGAACCAACGGAGAATTACTCGGAATCACCGATAACTCTTGAGTATAATTTAGAAAATGTATGAGTCCAAAGTAGTCCAACATAAGCATGATGATATCATCACGCATGTTCCAAAGGTATCGCTGAATATTTTCGTCATAAAACATTAAAATTGGTTGTTAACTATTGAACAGAAGCTAGTACAGTTAATTATCCAGTCTCAATTATCAGTTGAATGAATTCTAGTCGTATTAATTTGAAAACCAAATTGTCTCGAAAGATTGGATTGGATTGAACCTTCATAACTTTTAAAATTCTCTCATCAAATGAAATCGATTCTTCTAAAAGCGAATTGCGTGCCATTTTATGAGCTTGTACAACTCATTCGATAACTTTCAAAAATGACAATGGCATACGTTTCTCTTGATTATTTGACTACAACCCTCAAAAAATCAGTTTATGCATATAAAGCGAATAAATTCATGAAGGAGTTAGGACATCGAATCAGCATGGAAACCAATGCTCCAAGAGCTACCTGCAAGAGAGAATCAGTATTATTTCAGTATGGAAGAGAAATGCAGCTTCTTGCTCCGGGACGATTCCCAATTTCAAAACTCTTTGTGAATTTTTTATGATTCCTCTCATTTTCAAATGTTCAATTTCGTTTACTAATGAAGAAATATTTCCGTTTCTTTCGGTCCAACGAATTCGCAGAAGTTTTCAACAACAACCTATCATCCTAGAGAAAGACATCCCCGTCGCTTTCCTCTATGTCTGAAATTACAGTAGAAGCATGTGATTCTGAATTATTGAATTATTTAGGCGATACTCCAAAGCCAACAAGTCTTCATAACCTTCTAACAGTAGTCCGCATCAAAAAGCCAACAAAAATCAGTTTCCGAGAGAAGTTTGATACTCATATCCATACACCTGTGGTGGTATCAGTTGAAGTGATGATTTTATTCCAAGCCATGGCACGAAGTAATACTTTCGAAAATATTGAGACATGTGGCGTTCTACCGGTAGGTCCGAAAATAATGAGATAATCATTATAACTCACAAGATATTATTAATTAACAATTCATTGCGAAATATCGACAGCGTGGATTCCATCCACATACAACTAAACCACCACTTTTCAAAGTAGCCGATCTCATCAGAATTGAAAACGATGCATATCTGAAAGATCCAGTCACTTCTATGTTATTTTATCGATACAGGAATTCTCTTTCGAAATCCAGAAATAATTTGTTATGTCCCGTAGTTTTCTGGGTTTGTAACCTACCACAATCTGAAAAAATTAGAATTGATATTGAAATCTATAAGAGTGTAAAAGGGCAGACTTTTTATCTATCCCGAAAAGTTGCTGCGTCTGTTGAAAAAAAAAGTTCTCTATGGATAGAACAAGTTCAATTAGTCAGCAACTTCTCGTATAACTCAAATTTTGCCAATCAAAAAAATAAGGAGAACTTTTATATATATACATATATATATATATATATATATATATATATATATATATATATATATATATATATATATATATCTTGGAAAATACATGTATAGCAAACTCGAAACTCCTAATCGATGGGTTTTTATCAAGAAGCATCGGCATCAGAAGATGGGTGCTTCAAGGTTGCCCCTTATCCATGATCCTGGTTAGTCTCTCACTGGAACTTTCCTAAAGTCTCACCGAATTCTCGATAACAGGCATTTCAATAAATAATCAAGAGATCAAAGCCTCAGCTTATTTAGCTGATGTCTCTGGGTACACTCCTAACGAAAATTACTTAAAAAAAATAGATATATGCAAGAGCGTCGAATGCCCACCTTAATTCAAATAAGACTTGCCCACTTCCGCTCGGTACAATGGCACAACCATAAACAACAGTTATACAGTTAATAGGATATCCTGTCGAAAACGATATCCAGAGTCTTGGGAATGTCAGTCTCCAGAAAATTCGATGACGTTTGCACAAAACTGGGTAAGCGATTGAGAAGCATCAAAGTCATGCTGGCAATGAACTATGTTCGAGATTTGGTTCTCATTTAAAAAGTAAAGTTTGTCAATACATATTCCAACAAGAGTCGCAGTAAACAGTAGATTATACCACGAGCCAATAATGATAGCTATTATTCTCGAGGAATTTTCTTAGGGAATAGTAGTCATTATTGCAAGTAGTATACTCTACTTCAAGACTAATTCATTTATCATAAATGAATGATTCTTCGGTTTCATTTATCTCAATAAAAACACACAAAAACTACCTACGCGTTTGACACTGACACTTTTGAATTTGGTTATATCGTTTCCATGGTAATATTCAATTCGAGAAACTTCGTGAGTGGACTACGAGAGGGAATAAAGACTATTACTATTAATTCCTGGCCATTATTCCCTGGGGGAATAATATTAATTATATATAATAATTATTATTAATAAGAATTATTATTATTATTATTATTATTATTATTATTATTATTAATATATGACATTATACTGCGGAAACAAAAAGTATAATACTTACATTATGTATCAGTCGTAAATAAAAAATTGTTATTCACACGGGAAAATACATCTGGCGTGGTTGTCTTCATAGAATTCCCAGAGAACAACTGTACCTATATCCAAAAAAAGGTGGATTGAATTTGATCAATGTTGAACTGAAGACTTTTTTGAAAACAGCTCCCATCATGGTCCAATGTAGAAAAAAAATCACATATAGGTCAATTCTAAACACCCTTTTTGGGAACTTTGATAACATACAGACTACTCAGTTCAAAATTACAATACACTAAAAGCTGAAAGCCAGAAGAACCCAAAAATCGAGGAAAACCATCCGAATTACATTTGATATGATAAGGGGCAATGTGTTGAAAAATCCACAGATACCCACAACGTAGAAAACCATTTCTCTGTCCAAAAACCACAGTCTTTATTTTGTTAAGATGGGAGAGAGCCGAAACGTCAACAGAAGAACGATTCCAGACGCGGTTCAACCGGAAGTTCCAGAAATCTTTTATATATATTCATATATATATTATATATATATACAGTGTGACCCATTTAAAATGGAACCACCCCTGTAGAATGTGCATTTTTCAATCAATCTCAATTTTTTTTTATTGAAATATTAAGCATGAAAAACTGTATCTTGACACTAACTTTCACAATTTTAGTTTCATTTCCAAGGCACTCTATGGTTTTTTTTGTTTGTCAAAAACGGCAAAAGTTTATTAGGCAATTTTTGTTTTCAAATCTACACCACTGGATTCGTAGTCGTTATAAATCAAAACTGTCAAATTTTCATTAAAAAATATTTGTTAACAACGAAGTTACAACAACTTCAATTTTGGAAACAAAGTATTTGTTTGTAATTTTTATTCAGATTATAGACATATTTGAGATCTGACAACACTGTCATCACCAAGTAGAACACCAGTGAATTTGTACAGTGAAAATCCGAAGTCAACAGCTCAATGCGTTCTACAGTTATAACTCCTGAAAATATGGTAATGTGAGAGATTTGTGGTGCAAGCGTTTTGTAATAAAAATCTGACTACGCCACTGGATTTGTGAATAATATTCTTTCAAAATCATTCATTTGAGTGTAGGTTACGAGAAGTGTATTCTAGAATAACAGAAAATTAAAAATTCATTTTCAAGTTATGCAGTACTTAGTACATTCTTCCGCATAGCCGCTAAAATCAAATTGATTTAAAGCATGGAAATCATTTATTCAATAATAAAACAGAGAGCAGGACAAAAATTGTTCCCTGTAAATTCTTCATAACTCAGCTAAAACAATCTTTTAGAGGAGATATCAATAATTTGATTTGAGGGGTGGTTCCATTTTAAATGGGTCACACTGTATATATATATATATATATATATATATATATATATATATATATATATATATATATAAAACTCCCAACAATAAATTGAACAAAGATCCAAAAGAAAACTTCAATGTCCGATTTACGAATATCCGTGACTCAAATTTCTCGTGCTGGTTGTCCATTCTCATCAGATTTTGCAGCAATTTTCAATATTTACAATATTATTTTCCATCACACTGATTGGAACGCGTCATTTGTTTCCCGAATTGAAAAGATTACTCAGTTGCCACCGGAACAACACGAAAAAAACGGATAATTTATATTGCCCAAAAGCTAATATCTCATAACTTACGTGGCCAAATCCAGAGGGGTGATGCTTGGCTAATTTCAAGACAAAAAATTGATATAAACATATGTCCGGTAACGCTTCGTATCGTTATGTCTGATCGAAAACAGTTAATCTAAAGATTCGAAAGATGACTTTGGTGTTATATTATTTGTTCAAGTATAAATAAAAAGCTCGTTATTGCATTTCCATGCAAGTACACCCGGATTTCAGTAGATTAATACGGGAAAAAAATACAAAAGTTGCAGAAAAACAGTTATGCATATTTTTTTATTCAAAAATATTGGATCTAGTTATGGTCAAATCAGCCCCTTAAATCCTTAAGAGGGTATTGAGATATCCAGGATAAACTTTTTTTCCAAATGTTGACGCCTTGTATCTTGAAAACGAAGAGCATTACCGGACCTATCTTAATATCAACTTTTTGCCTTAGACTCACTCGTTTGAGTTTAGCCACGTACTTGAATAACACTCTGTATAGAGAAAATAAACACGTTCATTCTGACGTTGTTACTTGGGTGAGTACTTTGATGATGGGCCACAAATTATTTAATTGAATTGAATTAAAAAATTCTTCAGAAACTGTCGATTTTTTTCGGTGAGTTTTCGGCTGACTGATTACTAGAGCAGGATGTGTCCACAAAATTCCAAGAAAATATCACGACCCAGAAATATGGTTTGCATAACGTATATCGGGTGCCAGCATTTTCAGTTTAGTAAATGAATTAGGATCTCTGTTGAAAGATTTCACCTCGCATCATTGACTTGATGAAAAATCTTCTGAATGTTGAATTAGTTGAAAGCGATCTGAATAATATATATTGACTGGGCAACACTCATAGAAGTCCAGTCAAAGTGGAATTCACATCCTATTTAAAAAAGATTGCAGTCCTTAGAAGTACTAAAAATTTAAAGGGAACATCTGTTAGTATAGCCCATGACCTTACCGAACAACAAAGAAGAGAAGCCAAAATTTTACGAAAGCATTTACATGAAGCAAAACAAGATAAAAATAATACATGTTATATAAGAAATAACAGACTCTACGTAAATAACCGCATATTCACACCTTCTGACCTCGAAAATCTAGAAGAAGAAAGGGAACTCGATCTTGAAAACAAACCACAAAGTGATCCAGGCACACCAACTACTGAATATATAATAGAACACACCAGAAAATCTACAGCAGAACCTATCGCTCCACTACCTCCACCAGCAGAAAATATAGCATTGGTTTTCTCTGATACTACTCCCGAAGCGAATCCAAGAAACCAGGTCACCCCAAAAATAGACGCCAAAAAGAAAAAAATCAACAAGGATATTCTAGGGAAGAAACCAAATTTACGCAAGAAACTGACAAACTAGAGCTTCGAAAATTAATTACTGTACATTTATTTTGTAAACTCTTTTTTTTTCTTCTTTCATTATACTGAATATATTTATTGTTCAAGTTAAGCTATGGATACTTATATAAGAGATTACCAGACAATCAGTATAGACACTATCTCTACTGCAGATCAACTAGAATGTAAAATCATGCTCAAAAAAAAAACTAAAAACGAAACATTTTCTATTCTGCATAAAAATATAAGAAGTTTGGGTAAAAATTCTGACGAGTTACAGGTTATGCTCGAAGGATTCGATTATTGCTTTGATTGTATAGTGCTCTCTGAAACTTGGAGGATACACAATTTAAATCAGTACAGGTTAGTGGGATATGATGCGATATACTCAGAAGGGGATTTGAATAAATGTGACGGAATCGTGATATATATTAACAACAGTCTCATATATAAATCGAATACCATATTTCTAAGTGATTCCAAAAGTATTGAACTAACCATAACGAAGAATAACAAAAAATTCAAAATTTTGTCTATATATCGCTCGCCCGCAACATGTCCAATGGCATTCAATATAGAACTTTATGAATACTTGAGAACAAACAACCAAGCCGATGACATAAATATCATAACTGGAGATGTAAATATAGATATTTTAAGTGAAAATGATTACTGTCAGGACTACCTCAACATACTACTAGGTAATAATTATATTTCAATGATAAATAAAGAAACACGTATTCAGGGTATGAGCAAAACATGCCTGGATCACATTTTTGTTAAAACTAAAGAAGAAGTTGAAAAACTTCATTCTTCCATCTTTGAGAGCACCATTTCTGATCATTTTTCTGTGATACTCAAATATGAATTGGAACAAAAAATAAATAGAGAAATTACTAATGATAAAATTTATAAAACATATGTAGATTATAAAAGAATGAGAAAAATGCTTGCTGAAAAAACATGGAAAAATGTTTATGAAAATTGTGATATAAATGAGGCAACTGATGTGTTCATCACTGAAATCAAACAATGCATTTCCACATGCACTCGAAAAGTCAAAGTTAAAAAAAAACAGATCAGGAAGAATCCTTGGATTACAGAGGGTTTAGTATCTTAAACAAATAAAAAGAATGAAATGTACAAAAAAGTTCATAAAAATCCAAACAATCAGGCGCTGCGAAATGAATTTAAAATCTATCGGAATAAATTGAAAGAATTGATTAGGACTGCTAAATATGAATATTACAAAACTGAGGTGGAAAAAAACGGAAATTGTCCAAAAAAAATGTGGCGATGTCTGAAAAACATTGAGAATGCTAAAGACGAAGTTGGAATTAAAGAAATAAAAATTGGGGATAAAATAATACAAAACAAGAAACAAATGGCTGAAAACTTCAATGGGTTTTTCACTGACATTGGTTCAAATCTGGCAAAGGAAATAAAAGTTGGGAAAAAATTTCCTAGAGAGAAATATAAATTCGATATATATGTTCCCGTCTGATGAGCTCGAAGTTAGAAACATCATAAAAGAACTAAAACAGAATAAAGCTCCCGGATTGGACAATGTCGGAGCGAATACATTGAAGGAATGTGTTGAATACATTTTGAAGCCACTGAACTATATTTAATGAACAAGTCTCTAGAAAGTGGTACATTTCCAGAATCGCTCAAAATTGCCGTCATCAAACCACTTCACAAATCTGGAGATAAGCGTGAAGTTTCAAACTATAGACCCATATCACTTCTATCGAATATTTCAAAAATCTTTGAGAAAATCATAAAGTCCAGGATAACAGGTTTCATAAAAAAATATAACTTAATTTCGGAGAAGCAGTACGGGTTTAGGGAGGGCAAATCGACTCAAGACGCTTTGGCCGAGTTAACCGGTAAAATATATAACGCCTTGGATGCGAAAAAACCTGCTGTGTGTCTTTTTGTTGATCTGGCAAAGGCATTTGATACGGTCAGCCATCCTAACTTGCTAGAAACCCTCGAAAACTTTGGATTCAGGGGAAATGCATACGATTTGATGAAAAGTTATTTGAGCAACCGCAAACAATGTGTCACTATAGATGATGAAATAAGCAGCGCTAGGGTAGTCAGTTGTGGGGTTCCGCAGGGAACAGTGCTTGGTCCTATCCTGTTTATCCTTTATGTGAATTCACTTTTCGACTTACTGGTTCCTGCTGAAATTACAAGTTTTGCCGACGATACAGTTTTCTTTTTCGAAGCTAACAATTGGTTGGACTTGAAACAAAAAATTATCAGCTCATTTCCACTAATTTTAGAATACTTCAATAGCAAATTACTAACAATCAATTTGAAAAAGACCGTAAATCTTCCATTCACTAGCTATGAATCGAATCTTCCAAGCTATTGTGAAATTGATATACCTATGAATGGAAAGAATATACAAATAAAATCTTCTAAAACTGTAAAATATTTAGGAATTACGCTGGATAGTCACCTCACATGGAATGCACACATGAAGAACCTTACACAAAAAATTAGATTCTTGGTATATAAGTTAAAATTTTTAAATAAAATCCTTGGCCTCAAACATCTAAAAATAATTTATCATGCCCTTGTCCAAACACATTTGTCCTATGGCATAATCGCTTGGGGAGGAGTCACCAATAACCACCTCAACAACTTAGAAACGGTTCAGAAATGGATAATAAAAATCATGATGAACAAACCCTATACCTACCCAAGCGATGATCTGTATAAAAAAGCAGAAATAATGGACATTCGACAAGTTTTTGCTTTAACGCTGCTTCTATACCAGTGGAAGAACATAAAGCTAGCGAAAAGTGCTGATCATAAATATAACACTAGATCTAGATTGAACTCCATTGACATTCCAAGAATGTTGAAGACGATCGGACAGCGAAGCTATTCATATCTGGCTCCCAAGTTATATAGTGTAATTCCTTTCAATTTCAAACACATTAACTCTTTTTCGCTCTTTAAAGCCAAAATTAAAACTTGGATTTTGAAAACACCTAGGGAAAAAATACATCAACTTATAGATAAATAAAAAATAACTAACCAAAAAGTATTGAAATATATTATGTTTCTGTTTCTCAGATGGCCGAGTAGTAAAAGAAAATATGGTTATAGACTGTATTCATTTTTACTATATAAAACCCAACTGTTGATCGTTTATACGTTCATGTTCTTTATACCATTTTTAAACTTACTTGTCATAAACCTTTTTTGTTTTTGTGAATCATAATTATAATTATTTTTTTTGTCTATATCCAAATCAATATTCAACACCCACGTACAGGCTATGCCTTTGTGGGTTCTTTTTTATTTACCATGCAACTGAACTACAACGAATTATATTTATTCTGTGTTTTTTTGTTATTATCACTGTGTATTTGAATGATATATTTTGTACCTTCCTTTTGGCGAATAAATATTTATTATTATATTATTTAAAAAAAAAAGAATCCCAACAACTATATTTACACAGTAGGTTGATGGACTGAAATCTGACCAACAACACGGAGGTGAGTTGAATTATATTCAGCCTACTCCTCAGATTAGCAACTGTTGCAAGCGCCTAGTAGGAGCATTCTTGAAAAAGGCCAATTGAGATGTTGGTGAAACGTCTAAACCCAATTACGAGAAATCAACGGATAAACTTCCAGAATAACAACTTCGCATATTCAACCATCCGTGAAAACCTTCACCGTAACAATTCTATGAGTCGCCAATAAATTTTGAGCAAATGGCGACGTTGAGATTTTTAAAGGAAAATAACGTGGAGAAAATAAATAATAGAACCTTATCAAAAGCACCTCACAAAAAGTGCTTTATAGAGCTCGAACATCTAGGAATAAATATCATAAAGAATCGTAAATCTGCGATTCGCATGTGCGATATGAAGGATTAAAATGTCCCCAGTCACGAATTTTTAAATTTGCATTGTAATGAACGCCTATAAATATGAGTTCAATGATATTTTCAGAAAATTGTGATGGAAAGAATCATAAATGGGTTTTCAGCAGGTTCTTTGATTGATATGGTGAATAAATTCATACCTTCTCGGAAGCAGTGTGATATTAACCAGAATTACAGTTTTTTCCTAGAGAGGTATGCCAAATTGAGTTATTGAGAAACGTAATCAGGGAAATATTTTCTACGAGTGTTTCAATACTACTTGCAGCAGTAGTAGTGTAGTGATAAAGCTTACCACTCTCGGTAAAAAAATTGATCAAGAATTGAAAATTAGAACGCTGTCAAATATCAAGTTGGGTTCAACTAGGAAATAACCTCGATATTTCTTCTGCAAGTGCACCTATCTGTAATTATCGTCTTCTGGTAGAAACGTCACATTGCGCATATGCGAAGTTACGAACTGTATGTACTGAATTGTGAAAAATATCCATCTTTGAAGGATAACTTCTGCTTATATGACGCGACGAAAATAGAATGTTATTTCGATGAGTAATTTTTTTTCAAACTACCTTCGGTTTGATACAAGTTTCGAATGATTGATAGACAAATTGAGCAAGAAAATGTGACAGGGGAGTAGCTGCTTTCTTATCTGTTCTGTTTTGAAAGGTTTGTTTCGATTCAACAGGGATCTGATCGTGTCCTCTGCATTGAATATTGTTCTTATACGAATCAACCACCTATACGTTTGATTTCTTCTGATAAAATATGCAAATAAGGGAAGATTATTCTTATCTAAGGATGTTCTTGAAAACTGATATTTGCCCTTGCCCCATTAACAAATTTACTGGGATAAGAATTTTCTCTAAGTTACTTGAAGACTGGCTATAAATCAATTCAGAACAATTTGATCGGTTCAGTCCAAACTTCTCCTACACTGATTTGAAGGCCAGGGCAGGGTTCCTCAGGAAAAGATTCCTGGACATGCCTTGGTGATAAAAGTTCCGGAATTAGTCTTCAACTATCGGTAAAAGTACAGTTGCAGATCGGTTCCGGTTTATTGGCCCCTCAGTTCGAGGTAGTTTCCAGAAACAATTCGTGATTCGTTGGTTTACCACAACGAAAGATATCTTCTGCCACTGGTATTGCACTCCGAGAGAGGTTGAATTTTCTGGGTTGCCTCGACTGTGGGTGATAGGTTCAATGACGACTAATTTGGCTCGTCGTCAGCTTCAGCCATTCTCGAGATATGATACCAGTAGAGCGAAATTCGTATGAGAAACCAGCGACTTTCAAGTTGTTGGTGTGAATCACTACATACCCGACGAGAGACCAATAGGCCAGAAACTGGTTTGCAAGTGTTCACGTCCAAAGAATTGGGGATCAACTCTATCAGATGTTTTCTGACAGATGTTAGTGGGGTCCAGAATAAACAAATTTTCTTGTTTTTTCGATTTCTATCCGAGACAGTTGAAGGAATCTGCTTGTATCATGTTGTCTGAGCATATCAGTATCACTACTTTGGTTCGGGTTTGAAGGCCGTCGTTTTTTTGGAACTTCTTTCTGACGTTTCACTGGCGTGAGTGGCTAGCTCCTTCATCAGAGTCTCCTTATATATATATATATATATATATATATATATATATATATATATATATATATATATATATATATATATATATATATATATATATATATATATATATATATATATATATATATATATATATATATATATATATATATCCATGATGTCTTGAACTTTTCGATATTCGGTTGAGGTTCACAACGTCTTCTTTTCTGTTGAAATCATCCGTGTGATTGTGGATCTTAATCTCCCGTTTCAGTCGTTGGGGGCAATGAGTTTCGCATTTTCGAAAAGAATTCTGTGGTTTCCCTCACTGAGTGCATGTTCCGGCTACAGCCGACCTGTCAGTTTGCCCTGGTCTGCAGTTTCTTTCATGCTCTTTTAGCCTTGTTTCCAGAGATCTTTTGGTGGTAGCGACGTATACCTTCCCACAGGTGCACGGTATGCGATTAATCTCTGCTGCTGACAGTGGGTCTCTTTTGTCTTTAGCCGACCTGAGGCTGACCTGTTGTCTCACCTTGGTGGGTTTGAAAACCGTTTTAATCTTGTATATCCCCAAGAGTTTTTCAATTGTATCTGTGATTCTCGGGATATATGGTAGATAAGCACGTGCAACTATCTGAACGTCCTTCCTGTTATGAACCGTGGAACTCTCCAGTTTCATGGCCCTGTTGATATCGGGTATATTGTATCCATTCAATCTTGAGGTTACTTGAAGTGTTTTCTCCAGATGCTCTGGTTCACATATTCTTAGAGCACTTCTGTAAGAGTAGATATGACTCCTCTCTTTTGGCTAGGATGGTGGTTCGATAGTGCGTGCCTACCTATCCGTGTGCGTAGGTTTTTGGTATAGTGGGTTAGTCTAGCACCATATCGTCAAATCAGTACATCTAGGAATGCTATCCGCTTGTCCTGTTCAGTCTCCATGGTGAACTTGATGCTGGGTTGTAGAGCATTCAGGTCTAGGAAAAGGTTTAGAGAGTCCCTTCTACGGTTGACGAAGGTGTCATCTACGTAACATATTCACAAGGTCGGCTTCGATTCAAAGGCGTCGATTGCTTTCTTTCAAAAACGTTCCATGTAGAACTTGGTGATTACTGGGCTAAGTGGACTGCCACGCCATGCCATCTAATTGCTCACAGAAGTTTCCCCTTCATTGAAAGTAGCTCCCCGTGAGACATGCTCTGAAGAGTCCGACGATATCACTCGGAAACAGGTAGGCTAGCTCCCTCATAGAATCTTCCAGCGGGACGTTGGTAAACAAGGACACAACATCGAAGCTGACCATAATATCTGTCGAATCCCTGACGTAGTAGTTTGTTCTACTTATATGAGGCTAGAGGAGCGAGGCTAGAGGAGCGAGGCCAGATATTTTGTCAGATTTGATTCAAAGTCATCAGAGATATGTACTTATATCTCTTGAATAGATTTAAATGAATCTAATCACATATCTCTCATATTCACATTTCATTAAAACAAAATTAAGCAATCTTGAAATTAACGCTTGAAAATTTTGAGCTGGAATTATGAACCAGAGAACCAGGGGCGGACACATTATTTGATAATTAACAGAGTTAAGTAGGCTCTGAAAAAAATCAACGACACAAAAGCACAACAAAACTAATTACTTACATATCGCAATTTTTTCCAACGTTAATTATCGTTATTCCTTTGTTTCACTATAGAAGTAATTGAAATTCATGCGCACTTTTTATAGAAACAATATTCAAACATAGAATGTCACCCGAGCGGGATTGTCGCACTTGACTTACGCCTCGTGCTACCATATTTCCCACTCGTGTAAAAAATGTCACTTTCCGCACCAGTAATATGATATATTATTGTAATTATTCCATTGAAATCATGGTATTATCCAAAGATTTATTGAAGTGAAGAATAATGTCTATTCTAGAAATGTTATATATTTTTTCCCTACTATAAACATAGTGTATGTTTCTTGGGAAATGAATAAATTGATAATAATATTTGCTGTATGATATGCTTACAATCTTAGCAAAACCCAAATCTTCAATGTAGCTCAATAATTGTCTTTATTCAGTATTTGTCAGAGTAACTTTATGAGTTCTTCCTCCTCTTTAATCTCTTGATATACAATTTATTTCTGCCTTTCTGAAAGCACCTATCAAGTCATAAATACAAATTATTTGCTGTAGTCTTAACCTTGTCACTATCTTGTTATCCTTCGGAACGCTTCCAAAAATTCATATAAGATTAACATGCCTTTTTTTATGTACATATTTTCGCAAAGTCATAATGCTATTCGAAGTGGTATGTATGTATGATAATGAAGGTTGTGAAAGAATTAAACAACATGGGAAATTATTTTACCTAAGTGAAACGGTTTTCTTCTTCAGAAATCAAGTGGCGATTTGCTGGTCCACCTTTCGTGAAAATTATTGATTTTTTTCGAATATATGGAAAATATTCGAATCTATTCGAGATGTATTTTCTAATACCTCCATTTGTGAGCTATCGTTTCAAAATTGATTATGATTTCAGATAACTTGGTAATGATTCGTCAGTTTGTAACAATTCTTTCACTAGTTTATTACTTTTCATTCACCAACCATGAACAATACGAGTGTTCTACATCACTAAAAAACTGAATAAGAAATATATTCGACATTGGAAATGATTATGTAATGATTACATTTAATATAGCCAAATATTATTTCAAATATTATCATTATTAGAAGAAACTGAATATAAGTAACTCATTATATGAACTATCTTTTTTTTCTTATCATCATCATAATATTTGCAATGATAATAACAAGTGGTTTATATTGGAATACATTAAGAAAAATGTTATAAACATGTGATTCATAATCTATTGAATAAGATTGAATATTTATTTCAATTTAAGAAGCTTGATGATCTCTTTCTCGGTCAACAAAACCAAGAAATCAAACAGATTTCCTCAGGAATTCAAAAACAACTTTCTTTCGTTGGATGATTGTCAACTATATAAACTCAGTAACCGCAAAAATAATTGGACGGGTGATCTATATAGAAGTGAATCAATTACAAAATGGGTTAGTGAAATATAAAATGTTCAAGACAACAAAATGATATTTTTTGATTATCAATAATTATATATCTACATACTGATGATTTTTCGTTAGAATCAATAATCCCAATTGCATATTCAATTTGTATATAACTCCTCGAGAATATAAAGAAATATAAAACTTTTTCCAAAGAACAAATACCCTTACAGCAAACTGATATTTCTTCACTCGACACGCGTATCTCTAACAAGGTTAGCATATTCAGGAGAAGATAATTGATATTTGAGTATAAATTTTTTTCTGTTGAAGATGCTAACCTTGTTAGCGAAACGTGCGTCAAGTGCAAAAATATCAGTTTGGTGTTAGGGTAATTGATCTCCGGAAAAAGTTTCAACTTTTACACCAAATGTTTCAATCTCATCGTGTATACAAATGAATATAACGAAAACAAAAAAATTGGTGCAGTGAAAAAAGTCACTTTGATGGTATCCATACCATGACAGTCGTGTATTTCAATGGGATCTTTCAACTCGTACATTGAAAATGATCTTTCGGTGTTGAGTAAAAACTTTTGTTGTTGTTGTCATGATGTCATTCTGGTTTACGATTGAGTTAACAAACAGCATCAATTTTCGATGATCTGATCTGAGTTAGAGATATTGAGAGAAATTATAGTGAAATTTTCTTCAGAAAATTTCTCGACCCTTGTACTAAAAATACAGAAATACCTCCATCTCAGATGCGACAAACTGAATATTCTTCAATTTGTGGATCTTATCAACAAAGTAAAAAAAACATTTCTTTTTCTTATGAATATAGTTAAAGAAAATGCAAGAACTGAAAAATAATTGAATTTCTTCTTGACATAGCACAGCCTGAAAAAAATTGAGGACCTCATTGAAATGTTAGTGTAGAAGTTTAAACAAACACGAAAAATCTTGAGATTAGTCAGTAGCTTGTCGTGTTGTACGTGTCCCAGAAAAATTGATAGAAAATTCATTGGATTTCATGAAAAATACTTTTTGTGTGTCCTTAATGTGTTCTTTTCAGTTCTCAAAACTTCACTTTATATGAAGTTCAGTTCGTATCTTTCTCTTTCTTACGCATCATAAAAACCTATCATAGATCTGAGGTTGTGTCATGACATATGATAAGACATTTTAGCCCAACAAAAGCAGTTTCTTTTTTTTTCACTATAACTCTTCCTGAGAAGGTCATTTCACGAAAGAATATATCAAAACGATTACGATTAATGAATATGCTGCTGCATTTTTATGGAGGTGAATTTGAAGTCTTCCCCCTACACTTGTGAAGAATTAAAATCTTTTTTCCATTGGTATAGTTCATGATAGGTACGTTATAATTTGAAAAAATACAGCGATGTGAATGCATCGACCACAAAAAGTTTCATACTGTTTCACTGGAGGGTTTCATCTTCTCAGAATAATAATATCAGATTCTAACTCAGATTAGGAAATCAAAGACATGGCGGGCGCTCCAAAGCGTCGAATTTTATTTTTATTTTATAGTATAAAATACTTATAATTATCAAGAGGGGTATTGTTGAGGAAGGGTTCGATATCAATTTTCATTTTCAAATTCTTTCTTTCGTTGGGTGTTATATAAAAAAAGACATGTGATATTTCGAAATTTTCTTATGTGATACTAAACTCGATATATTAGATTCTTTCCACCACTAGTCAGAAAAAAAAAGTTACAACTATAGTAAGGAGTAAAAAATTTGAAAAAATAATCACTCTGAAGTTATGAGTATTCAGAAATAAACCCACCTTCCCCGATGGATTTTCAAGGATTTTCAGTGGAACCTCATAAATCCAGATTTTCAGGTATTCTGCATCTGCAAACCTTTCTCAATGAGATTGACCACTGATACAATTTATGATGAAAAAATATACAGCAAAAAGGCGACTTCGACCTGTTTCACGTCTACCATATCGTTAATCCCCCTTTTCTATGAATGCTGATACAGTAAGGTAATGGACCATTCTTACGTCTGATTCTTCCTTGAACCTCATACTTGAATCATGATCAGCTACCTTTCGCACTCATATAGATGCACTCACATGAAGAAATATGTTTAGTGGCGATTTTTTTCAGCGTTTATCTATTTTCATGTTTAAACTAGGAATGCGTCATTCTTCGATATGTCTTGACATAACCTCTTATCTTGGACCAAAGAAATTGGCTACATACATTTCAAAAGTTTTTTGGACGTTCACACCCTCCCAATCACAACCGTAAACACTTGATCGAATAAGCACTAGAAATCAAATCAGTATCGAACCTTTCTCCCTACAGGAGAGTTAATTTATTTGCAGTGAGTTGGGTGGTTCAGTTTCGTCACCAGAGGAGTGATTTTGTCTGTTGGATCAGTCGGAAGAATTATTTGCTGCAACGATATCATCAGGGCAGATGAATTTTGCGAACTGAAGTCATTATTTGTTTTTCATGCTTGGATTAAATTGTGTACGAACTTGATAGTTCTGAAAACCCCTTTTTTTGGTTAGGAAGGAATTTATAGATGCGATTGTTCCCAATGAAATGAATATTCCATTCCACAATAAACTACTCCAGACAGAACAGAAGTGTTCAAGATTCAAGGATAGCTTACATTCCAGAGATCCATGAATGAATATTTTGTCCTTATTAGATTCAAAAATTAAAATTTCGTATCAGGAGAAACACATATTTTATTTTAGAGTAACAGTAATTTTATTTTACCTTCTACGCTGCGTTTTTTACATTAATCTCAGAAGTCTTCGTGAGCTTCATGTTTGGTTTCAAAACCATCAACACCAAATCCTCACGCATTTTCATAGTAGGCCAGTAGATATAGACATGATTTTTCCAAAATTTAACAATTATTACAAAAGTTTTGAAACTTCAGTAGAACGAAAAGTACGTTCAAATGATATTAAGTCTGATTTTGCAACCCTTTTTTCTCAACGGAACATGTTGAAAATCAGGATTTTGTGAATATTAGCATTATTTGTACGGAGATATTTGCAAAAGTTCTGCAAACTTTAGAAGTATTGCGAAATAACAGTTAACATCTTCTGGTGGATAAACAAAACGGAACGTTTCGTTTTATCATGAAAAATTGGTAATAATCCTAATTTTTCCAAAGAAATCCAAAAGTTTCGCAAACTTGCATGAATAAACGAAATAATAGTCCTGAAGAGTGCTTCAATTTGCAACCTCTTGCGTTGAAAAGAAAATATATTTTTGCAACAAGTTGTTTAATGTTATCAAAACAAGTTTCGACATTTTTTCAAAAGTTTTAAATACGCGTTGCATATGGAGAAGTCCTCACATACAACGTTTTCATTGATTTGCAACCACGTCGGCCATACGGAAATGGGTACGTATAATCAAAATGAAAAATATGATGGTATTTGTTCTCTACCAAAAAAAGCAAAAGTTCTGCAAATTTGTGAATTGTGGAGAAATAGCCGTTTAAATCTTCTGATAAATTTGCAACTATTCAAATACTCTTTGTTTAAAAAAAATGTTATCAATCCTTATTTTTCGAAAAAAATCTATTTGTTGGGAAGTACTTCAATTTGCGAGCCTTTGCGTCGAACGGAAAATATATTTGTACAATGAATCGTTCGTTTTGATTGAAACAAGTGTCGAAATTTTTACGAAAGTTTTAGATAAAGGTGAAAATGAAGAAGTCCTCCTGTCGAACGTTTTCGTTGATTTGCAACCACGGAAATAAGGGTAAAAACGGAAGAAATTTTATATTTGTACTCTTTCAATAAAAGCATAAGTTCTGCATACTAGTGAAGTGTTAATAAAGTATACCAAACACAACTTAACAATATCAAACACCGGTACCTACTAACAGAGGAATTCAGATCCAGTAAACCACTACAATATGTAATAGGCATAACCCGAATGATAATCAAGTATTCAGCTGGATATCTGTGATGTAAGTACTTTCCTGGGGGTTGTAAAAATGCTATTAGTATTTCTTGAATTATTAAGGTTCCGTTTTGAGTTCGAGGCTGCAAAGTTTCATATCCACTGAGATCGATTTTATCTTCATTTGCAACCATGTATAAAAACTTCTGTAATTATCTCAATACTTGTGTGTAGATACTGGACATGGCGGCGTTGAGGAAACAAGTTTAATAAATAATAAATACATATTCCGTTTTTCATAAACGGTTGCAAATGTATGTAACTACGTTGAACATTTTTGTCATTCCACTATGAATTTTGGAGAACTTTTGTAATTTTTCAAAACAAATTGCAATGGAAAACTACAACAAAGAAGTCAAACATAAGGTTCCGTAACTTTAACAAGGTTGCAAATTTGATGCATGTTGTAAAGCAATACTACTAGCGGTATTCCTAGTTTCCAGAACTGCAATTTTCTGTGCGAAAATGGAGCATTAAAACGTTTTTGCCATTTAAACAATGTTCCGTTCATCGCAGGCTTATGCAAAATTTTTAAGTTTGTTTTCATTCACGCAATGGAATTGGAATTATTGTGAATTGATTGTCTATATCTATTTTTCTATAGGGTCAGAATCATTCGCAGGCCCATCAACCATGGAACATGATAGACTGATTAAATACGCCATCAACCTACCTCGTTGAAGTTTTGACCTCAGGAATACTCCAGCTTTTTATAACAAGAAAACGATATTATTTTCTATCGATCATTGACAAATCGGTACATGATTGTTATAAAAAAAATCGAGAAGATACTCATCTTTTTTCGCATATATTTATTTCCGCGGTAGTAGTGTCAGTGAATATTATGTTGGAATTGAAGCCATTGTACTGAGTGTACGTTGAAATTGCGGAATTTATATACTGTATAATCGAATTCCCACACATTTTTTACCTCAAACTTAAGTGAATCACTAGCCTCAACAACAGATCAATTGCTTCGAATCTCAATCGGGAGAATATAATAGCAGTTATGGAAACATGTGGATATATCAACACTCGGAGTGTTTATGTTTCCATATTCCATTACTATGTATAGTGAATATATTTCGACAGTTTCTTGGGAAGCGGAAAATTAGCCATATCAAATGAAACCAGTGTCGTTGAGGGGACTAATAAAAGAAAATTGGTGAGTCATAATCGAATCGTAGAGGAATATCGATTGTTATATCTGAATTAAATGATGATTTTTTTACCCAACGGACGTTTATACTACTTTTCCAGCCTCATCTCATAAATCATTCATTCCGACGTGCCCTGACACCCACTTCACTCAGACAGCTCAGAGATGAGATGAGCACAGCATTGATCGATATTTATCGGAGATATAATAGTCTAGTTTATTTGACCGGAAGCAGGAAAAGGAAAGCCAGCATCGCCATCTGATGAGGTGTACCAGCCCTGCTTGTCTGCATCGCTGCTAGGTGTTCATGGCCAATATATTTACGATTATGAACCAGTAGTATCGTATATTGAACCAATATCGGTTCAAACAAAACCAAGATGCATATAACCCTGGTGCGTTGACTTATACCTGAAAAATCGTGGTCATAAACTCTCGATATCTGGCATTCTTTATTTTGAAGAAATATAACTGGAGAAATCCCTTCGAGAGTTTGTCACCAGAGGCGCACCTCACGAATCTGGTTTCGAAACCTACCCTGATCCAGTGAAATTTTAATCTGTGATGCCGTGAACGTCAACGGTCCCGCCTTTCGATTAAAACAAATTTATAGGTTATGTCATGAATCATAACTTGATGCTTTTTCCTTTCGCTTTCAAGTTGATGAAATATGAATTAAAATCTCTGTGAATGTGATTTTAAATGTTCCCAATTAATGGTTGTGAGTGAAACTGGGAAGTATAGTGGATATCTGAGGAACCGAAGATAGGTAAGTAATTTTTCCTCTTTATTCATAGTGTTCAAAAAATGAAAGGTAATTGTAACGTGATTACGAGCCGATGATATGAGGGAAGTAATACATGTTATGCGAGCGATTTATTATGAGTTTCGTACAGGGGATTGGTGAATTGAATCGTGCACTCCTCAAATGATGTATATCATTTCAAATCGATTTGAGTTGTTCAAGGTATACCTATACTATCAAAATCATAGCGAGTATATATCTAGGATGTGACGAGAAATATGAACGTTCGGATTCGGAAGTTTCAGTGAAGCTCCTGACGTTTCATTATGGAATTTTGTTTAGATCTCTCTGGATGGAGGATTTAACTCCAATATCTATACTTCTTGTGGCTCGATCCTGACTATTCTAGTAATCTATTGAAATGAAACAGTTTCACAATATGAACTGGTTTTTCAAATTCAAATCGAAGTGTCAAACTGTTCAAAATGATTGATAGGTTTCTATTAGACGAACTTGGCTTTACATATTTTGTATACTGATGATTCTATTGGTGACGAAAAATCCCGTGTGGATTCAGCCAATAAGACCATCGGTATCGACATTCACTCGTAAGCTGCCGCCTGGTTGGAAATGTAGCCTAAGAAAATCGCATTGGTATCACTACCTGTGTCACTACCTACCGTCAAAAAATATAAGCTCTGGCTTCGGTTTCTCAGATCGAGAGGATTTGACTAAACAAAAGCATATCAGACGACGCACCAGGGTTATATGCATCTTGAACAAAACATAGTACATTCTACCGTGATTGAAAAAACACCCTATTGTGTTCTCTTCAATAGATTAACCACATATTTGTGAACTGTCCATTGAAAATCACACAAGTGATTTGACGTTATTATTGATTTTCATCAAGTATTGGCCAATTCTGGTGCTTCAGTAATAGTAGAACATAACCATGGTAATGAAATTGTTAAGAGAATTGAAACTATCCAACCTGTATAGCAGTATTTCTAACATGCTTATTTATCGAACTCGTTGAATTATTTCTAACTCAATTCACGATTCAGAGATATATACCAGTCACGATATACGCTTTGAATAAGTAGCAATACGCCATTCTCAAGAGTAAAACGGTAACCTCAAACACGCACTTCCACTCTCTCTACATTTCGAATCGCTCCTCATTTTCCATTAGTGAATGTATACCTACGTTAATATAAATGGGTTGTGAGCTTCGAAAACATCAAACCTCACCTCATCCTATCATTTACATATATTATGACATACATTTCATTTTTGGTAGTATGTGAGCGAGCGAGCGAGAAGAAAAGCTTCTTATGTTTGGGAAGTGCAATGGGCTCTAGGAATCTCACGAGCAAACATCGGTATGTTGAGGACCGGAATAATATTGTTTATCTCCCAAAGCATGTGTTGAAATTAATTTCTTCAGAGATGTGAGTCGTATCCAATGTAGGAATGTCTCAATGAAAATGAATATATCATTCACTTTCAACTACTTTGGACCGACACTTGAACAGGATGTCGAAATCTACAAGCGTCGTCTGATTGTTTCTCCTATGTGAACAAATCTGTCAGACAAGTCATAACTCCTAGAGGTAGTTATATCTAAATAAGATAAGATACAAGGGAATTAATTGTAAGTGAAAAGTAAGGTTCTGGCATATTTTCCACTCTACCGTTACTTCTGGTTCCACCGCGAATGGCTTGGTATTGACTTTTGATATGGAACACCCTCTATATTGCAGAATATTTGGATTTCTGAAATAATTCTAGTACAGAATGTTACATTCGGGAAGTTTCAACGCCTAGTTCACTTTTCTGAACCCCAGGTAATGCCTGGAAATTAAAATCGTAAAATTCTCTCTGATTATTATTTTTCAAATGGCAACCATTTCAGACAAGCATTTTCTGATATAAGAATATTTGAATCTATTGAAGATTTCATGGTAATGATTTTTCAAAGTGCTTTCCATCTTGTTGAAGACACATTTATTTCAGTTCGTTCAATTGCTATTTTCAACACGTTCCGTAACCAAATATTCTAAAGGAACAATTTGTTCAGGCCACCTACACTTTAGATTGACGGACTAACACCTATCAAAAAACAACTGCTCCCCTGGCTAATACCACGAAGGGCATTGAATTACATCCAACAGGTGTTAGCGCGGGATTCTTCACAGAAGAAATTCCTGCATATGCTCTTGGCGATACAGCTGCCCGAATTAATCTTCAATTGTTGGTACCTTGACTACGAGCAGATGGCGCAGCAACGGCTATTTAGCTCGTTGTTTGTGTCAACCTAGGTCTAAGGAAGATACTCTGTTCGAATATGATTTTTAATTATTCAATTATGGGAAGTCATCGACTTATGTTGATGATGGCACTGCCTTGCACTGACGAGAGGCCAAATATCCCGAAACCGGTCTGCAAGTGTGTCCCGTCCCAATAGTTGAAGATTAATTCTGGCAGTTGTATCTTCGAGAGCATATGCAGGAATTTTTTCTGTGAATAATCCTCTGCTAACACCTGTTGGACGTAATCCAATGCCCTTCGTGGTATTAGCTAGGGGAGTAGTTGTTTTCTGAGGCGTTAGTCCTCAACCTACGGTGTAGGTGAGTTGGGGCTGGCCTGAACAAATTGTTCATTTAGAATATTTGATTTATGGCCATTCTTCAAGTATGACCGGGAATATTTGTGATATACGTTCCGTAATATTTGGGGCGGTAAACTTCTGAATGGCCTTATAATTATTTTTTCTGAGAAGTCAATTTTCTGTGTTATAGTAGAGAAGAACACTGATATCCGCTGGACTAGTGGTTGTAACAAATTGATTATTAAAATGTCTCTTTAAGTGAATAGAAACTTCTCTGTTGTTCTAATCATGTTAAAAATGAATTCATCGTGAAACGGCAAACATTGAGGTGATCCCCAATTTCTTTGTATGGAAACCCAGTTACTATACCTCTCTTCATTCCTTTGACACCATATTGTACCACAAATTTTATATCGTTACATATTCTTAAACCCTATATTCGGGAAAATATTCTTCGGGCTTGATCCTAACATGGAATAATATTAAGGGTTTTCCATTGGAAAAACTCGAGAAGAAATTGTTTCAAGTTCTGATTCCCCCTCACAGAATGAGGAATCTGTCCAGCGATAACTAAAATGTAGCAAATGATTTAGCAGTAAAAAAAACTCCTGAAACAAGGTTTCAGTCGAATGTACAGAAAATAATCAAGTGGGATTTCTCCGAACTTTTACTATCAAAATAAGTATAACCTCATTACAAAATTTATTTGATAAAAAATCATGTCGCGAGATAACCTGTGCAGAGTTAATCAAATAACTGGATCTGATCGATTCCTTTCTTCAAATTTTGAACTGCGTTTTTATATTGAAAGAGAGACCTATTCTGTATTCTTTTAAGCATTATTTATGATTCTCGGTATATACTGAAAAACCCTTATATTTCTTGAACATTCTTTTCACAGAATATGTGAAGAAATATATATTGTTCTATTTCAAGAAATATAACTTTGACGAGTTTCAATATTTCATTTTTACCAATTTTGATTTCATATGCTTTCGAAGCATTATGAACAGGAACTTACACCTTCCCGTTAATTTTCAATTCATTTGTCCATGCTGATTCTGTTCCTGGCTTTGTCGAAAGAACTGTTATTTCGGTGATATGAAACAAATCTGATAATACATAAACAGGTAACGTAAACAGGGAACTACCAAAAACCCCGAATGTGAATAAACAAGGAGGAATGTCACACCCTGAGTCATCAGAGATTTTGGCTGATCTCGAAAGAAATCGGCTCAAGGTTATGACTAATATCATGAATCTTGATAACGATGAGCAAGATAAAGACAGAGATGGATTTAGAACAGTACAACGTAGAAAAAGAAACCCAGTCGAAAGCGAATTGAAGAAAATTAAACGGACAATGATTTTGGCGTGGAAAGTAGAGCTTGGCTCTACCTATACCGCGTGAAAAGACACATTGCCAGCGATCAAAACGAGAGGTACATAAAAAATCAAGAAACTTTCAAAGAAGCAGATAAAGTGATCAAAGAACTCCCTACCAGTGAGAATCAAAGTAAATGTTTCATGTTCGGAATTACCTTCAATCTCAAAGAAGAAATCTATAAACCTTCAACCTGGCCTAGAAGCGTAGCCTACAAGCGCTTCGATTTGACGAAATACCACAAGTATGGTAGATCGGATTTTTGAATAGATCAACATCTAAACCAAACAAAATCTTTACCAATATACCTGAATCAGCAGAGTCAACGGATATTCGTGTCACAATAATTCATCATAATTTATGTTCCCTAGGAAACTGTGTCAACGAACTGGATGTGCTCTTGAGAGGCATAACTGGTAAACTAATCTTTGGCGTATCTGAACACTGGCAATCCCAAGAACAACTGGAAATTCTTGCTATACCGGGACTGAAATTAGTCTCAAGCTTCTGCCGTCTCCCCGTGCAGCATGGGGGTGTGGCACTATACTGTGATGAAAATTTGGTTTCTAATCCCATCCAGAAAGTCACTAACTTATCGGAAAGTAAAACATTTGAATGTTGTGCGGGTGAATTCGTTGTAGGTGGAAACAGATTCATTGTTATTTGTATCTATCGCCCACCGGATGGCAATCTTGGAGTATTTTTCTGCAAACTAAATACTGTTCTTGATATTTTGTTCGAACGAGAGCTTCCCTTTTTCATAGAAGGTGATTTCAATATCGATACTTTAACTGTAAGTAAGCATTCTAAGGAATTTCTCAATTTGGTAGAATCCTACGACTCTTTCTTCACAGTAGCAGAACCTACTCGTGGAATGAGTTGTCTCGATAATATCATAAGTAATATAAAAAATGATTACCACATAGAGAGTTTTCCTACCGGAATTTCTGATCATTCTGCCCAAGCACTCAGCTCTGTTATCTCACATAAACGAAAAGAAATCAAAAATAAAATTAGATGTTTCTCAGAAACTTCCGTGGCAGATTTCTGTGCGGATCTTGTGGATGAAACATTTCAAGAAGTATATAGGACAGATTCTGTTGACTCAAAATACAACACATTCATGAATATCTTTCTAGAACATTTTCACGAACACTTTCCCCTTAGATTAATAAAACAAGAAAAGCCTAAATTCATTTCACACAACCCGGAATCGAAATCATGCAAGAACGAAATGATCCTATACCAAACATTATCACATAGTTTTCCACACCTGAGTACAGAATTTAAAAAATCTCAGAAGCGGTACTACAGCTTACTGAAAAAAGAAAAAAATGAGTTTTACGGGTAAAAACTGAAAATCTCAAAAAATAAATCAAAAACTTCCTTCCAGCACGGCTTCCTTGTTGGCAGAAACATTTTCAATTAACAAATAAAATATACAGCTCTCTCGAGCAGAGCAATGTTGCTCGTGGAATTTTCCTGGACCTTTCGAAGGCATTCGACTGCATCGATTTCAAAATACTGCTAGATAAAATGGAACACTATGGTATTTGTGATGTCGCTCTAAATTGGTTCGAATCGTACATCCATAAAAGAAAACATGCTCTAAAAATTTCCGATAACTTGTCAGGTCGGTGTGTGCAGTCGAGTGCTCTGGAAGTGTCCATGGGAGTGCCACAGGGGAGCATCCTAGGCCCCTTAATTTTCATAATATTCATAAATGACTTAGCTATGCTGAGTAGTCAAGAAAAAACCATAATCAACTACGCAGACGAGAGTACATTATTTTTCAAGGCACAAGTTTATCCCGAATTGCAAAACATTGCTAGCACAACTATGAAAGAATCAGAAAAGTGGTTTGCCAATTCTAGACTCGTTCTGAATCTGGAAAAGACCAAACCTTTTTTTTTAAACAAGCAACACTGTTGAAACATCCCAATATATTACTTTGAATGATAACAATGTCTACTTCTGTGAAAATATAAAATGTCTCGAGATATTTATCGACGATAATCTGAAATATGGTGCACACATTGATTCTCTCTGTAATAAACTAAATCAAACCTGCTACGGTCTGAGAATGCAAATATTAATGAAAGAAAAACATTTTACTTCTCCAACTTCTACTCTCATGCTAGTTATGGTATTATCATTTAGGGCGGAAGTAGTGAATTGGACAGAATATTCAAGATACAAAAACGTGCTCTGGGGATCATGAAAAATATGAAGTTCTTGGATTCATGTAGAGGAAATTTTCCTGAAATAAAGCTTCTCACCATTCCAGGGCTTTATATCTATGAATGCATAAAATTTGTTTTTCAGAATCAACATTATTTTGAACCCTATTTTCCTATTCATTCTCATGGTACCAGAAACCCTAAAAACGTCAATCTACCCCAGCATCACCTATCTCTATCCGAAAGGGGAGCTCTTTTCTCATGTATGAAATTCTACAATCATTTACACCCTTCAAAGAAAATTGATAAAAAATGGATGTCGATCAAACAACCCCTATCAACTCACTTTGTTATTTGGAACCTTATCAGATTGATTGATTCTTCAGTGAAACATTCTACTAAGAAAATCTATATACAAATGTGTATTTCAGCCTCAAATTAGACGTTTTGTATTCAGTTTGTATGACTAGCCTTCACATTTTGTATATGTATATGGTGCAATAATGGGCATACTTGAAGACTGGCTCTAAACCGAATATTCTAAATGAACAATTCGTTCGTTATTCGTTAACTCACCTACAGTGTAGGTTAACCGTCTAACACCTATCAGAAACCAAGTATTCTCCTGGTCAACACCACAAGAGGCGTTGAATTATATCCAACAGATGTCAGTGCAGGATTATTCACAGAAAAAATTCCTGCATATGCTCTTGGCGATAACACTACCAGAATTAATTTTTAATTAATGGGATACGGGGCATACTTGGAGACCGGCTTAGGGCTCTCGAGTACAAGGTAGTGCCATCATCAACATAGAGTCGATAGATGACTTCCCATGATTAAAAATCATATTCCTTTCAGAATATCATACTTCGACCTGGGCTGATGCAAACGACAAGCAAAATAGCCGTTGTCGCACCATCTGCTCGTAGACGAGGTGCTAACGATGCGCATATCCAATTGGTCCAAATCCTAGAACAAGGCAACGAATTTCAAAAATTGTCAATGGGCATGCTTGAAGACTGGCTTTGAATAAAATAATTTATATAAACAATTTGTTCCGGACAGTCGCAACTCACCTGAACTTTAGGTTAACGGACTGACACCTATCAGAAAACAACTCAAAATTGTTGTTGTTGTTCGTTCCGTTAACCAGCTGACGAACGTCAACCCTCAGAAGTCGAAACTTGTGCGAGCAATGGATTAACGATTATTCAGCACGGTGGTCTGGCGGGGATTTTAACCTCGGTCTTCCGCTTGAAAGGAAGACGTGCTCACCTCTACACTACCGATACTCCCCTGTCTATTACCACGAAGGCGTTGGACTATATCCTACAGGTGTCAGTTCAGGATTCTTCACAGAAAAATTCCTGCATATGCTCTTGGTGGTACAACTGCCGGGCTATTATTTGGTCTCTCGTTAGTACAAGGTAGTACCATCATCAACATCAAGTCGATGACTTGCTTGGGGTTTGCATCAGCTTTGGTCGACGTATGATACTCTGGAAGGTTCAATTATGGAAAGTCATCGACTTTATGTTGGTGACGAGAAGCCAAATACTCCGAAACCAGTCTGCGAGTGTGCCCCGTCCCAATTGTTGAAAACAGATTACGGCAGTTGTATCGCCAAGAGCATATGCAGGAATTTCTTCTGTGAAGTCTGTGAAGGATCCTGCACTGACTGACAGCTGTCGAATGTAACCAACGCCTTCCATAGTATTAGCCAGGGAAGAAGTTGTTTTCATAAATGTGTAAGTCCGTTAACCTACAGTGTTGTTTATTTAGAATATTCCATTCTGATAACCATCACTTATTGCAATCATTCTGACCAACACGAAAAAGTATATACCTATTCACATACATTTGACGTTGAATTCAAAAATAGATGATTTTTCCAGAAGTACAACGACTAAGTCACTTTTTCAGTATGCTTTCGTGGTTTCTAATCCTCGCTATTTGTTTCCTTTCACTCAAATAACTTCCGAAGAAGCTGAGTGGTGTCCCCCGTATTCTCTGAAACCTTCAACACTTTCGTTAGAAATATAGTGGAGCAGCGCCGCTCGCCACACATTGTTCCAGGCAGCTCGCCGTCTTTCGAGAAAAAAAAAATCAATTGATTTTGGTGATGCAGGTGCTTGATTGGTTCTCCTGAGGTCACACGTCTTCTCACTCTCTACATTTCAACAGTTCTTCACAAGTTATCGATCTTATCCTTGTGCCTTCATGGTTTTTGGTGCATATTTTTTAGTACTGATCTCATGATCGCATCATCATTATCAGTGACAAGATAAACTACCCCACCATGTTTTGCAGAGGCGAGTATGAATGCATGGCAATATGAGCGCCAAGTGGCGTGGCGTGTTGCGCTGCTCCACTATGTTTCTACCCTTAGATATGATCCACCGCGTCGATGGCTCTGGATGAATCTAGGAAAACGCTCAAAATCGAAATGGGTTGTTAGAAATGATTTCGATCGAATGTGTTCAGATAATTATCTGATCCTAATTTTATAGTGGTTTCTAAACATCTAGTAAAAGTTGTCTTCAGTGTGACTTGTTATTTTATTTTTGTCACTTTTAATAGGGAGGTATAAAAACTGCAGTTTTGAGAAGCGAGGATATGTTTTCACTTTCGAGTTACCAGATGAGATATAACGGCCTCTTTTTCTTTTATCACTTATTCTATTCCAATACAGTCGGTGCCCAGGGTTTTTTATTTTTTTCAATAGTGTTATATCATCTACTCATTTTTCATCGACAGGGAGATAAGAAAAATGAATATTCTTGTTTTCTCATTTTGGGAGTTGGTGCAATAGGTGTAGAGATTTTCTCTGCATAGGTTTTTCCTACTTCAAAATGAATCATTAAATGTTACAAATATGAGCCCCTTCTTCTCAAATAGACTTATGTCATCAAAGGGTATTTTATTTCGTATCTTATTTCTCAGCACCGCTGCTCAATCGCTCGTGGGGCGCCGTGAGATTCATACTTCGGAATCCAGGTCAATAGATATTCATAAAAGCTGTTGGACTGCATTGTTCATAGCAGTTGAAAATTTGAAAATTGTATTTTCGAATAATCAATTATTGATTTCGTTTGACATAGTTTGAGAAAATTTCTGAATTCTTCTTCAAGAGTTTCAGGTGATATTTCAGTCTGCTCTGGAGTTTCAGCATTTTCAGATTCATTTTCAGAATTGTTTGTCAAAATTTTGTGGTGGAGGTTGAAAGTATTTTAAAATGATTGATTTTGATGCGAGATAGTGAATCTGCATTTTTGTTACATCTTCCAGGTTTATGAATTATTTCATACTCATGTTCTTCGAGTTTGAGTCTTCATTTTGCTAGTCTGCTTCCAGGGTTTTTTATACTAAAGAATGTTAATGCCCTATGATCACCGTAAATTTTAAACATTCTGTCATATAAATAAGGTGTGAGGTGTTTGACTGACCAAACTATTGCAAGTTATTCTTTCAATAGTTGAATATTTCGTTTCAGCACGGCAAAGGGTTTTTGTAGCATATGCTATGGTAAAATCTTGTCCTATGCGTCTTTTTGAAAGAATGGCACCAATTGCGTATAATGAAATATTTCTTGCAATTGATTAAAGGATTTTTGTATTCTTCGTCGAAGAAAAATGGGATATCTTCTCGTAATAATCGTGTCATAGGTTTGGATATTTTAATGAAATTTGGAATAAATCTACAATAATAACCTGCTAGTCCCAGAAATGACTTGATGTGTTTTCGATTATTGGTTCAGGATAGTTTATTAAAGCTTAAGTTTTTTCAGGATTTGGTTTTACTTCTTCTTCAGATATGATATATCCAAAATAGGTAAATTTTTTTTTAATTCTCATTTATTGGGTAGAACTTTTAGATTAGCATTTCTCAATCGTTTGCATACTTCATTCAATCGAAATATGTGATCGTGTAATGTTGCAGAATAAATTATGATGTCGTCCATGTAGACTAAACATCGTCTTTACACCGGTCAGAATGTTGTATTCTACTCTTTGAAAAGTAGAATTACTGTTCTTCTATTCAAAGGGCATTAGAAGAAATTCGTGGTTACCGTTTTCAATTGAAAAAGCAGTTTTTTCCAATATCTTTTCATCTACTTCAATTTGATGAAAAACTGATGGTAAGTCCAAACTAGAGAAGTATTTGCATTGTCAGAGTTGATCAAGTATATCCGTGATGTTAGGAAGTCATTAACAGTTACTTGTTTTAGTTTTCTATAGTCTATGAGAATTTTCCATTTTTGTTTTCCGGAGGCGTCAAGTTTCTTGGCTACAGCCCATACTGGAGATGACCATGGTGAAATTGAATGTCTAATAATGTTTCGTTCTAACATTTTCGATACTATGGTTTTCAATTCATTTTTATGCATTTGTGGTTAGCGATAGGATTTTGTAAAGATTGGTATCGCGTCTTTTGTAACGATTTTGTGATTGATTCCACGTCGTAAGTAAGTACATCACCTACTAGATAAAATATATCAGAAACTTCCAGGCACACGTTTTCAAGCTTTTCTTTTCCTTCTTCATTCAAATGTTCAGGTCTCAAATTCTTTTTTATTTCATCTCTTCGTTCGTGAGGTTGAAAATTTTCAGTATCTGTTTCAGTAAAGTTCACAATGATTTCAGTTTGTGGAGCTGGTTCTGAAATTATATCAGAAAAATCAATTGTTTTTTCGCAATCATTTGAATTCAATATCGTTTTCAAAAATTCTCCTTTTTCCTTTTTCACAAGAGCATTTCGTAATCTAATTTTTTTTCTTACAAGCAAGAAGTATTGCTTCGCAATTTTTCAAACTCGACTTGCGTTCGGAAACTTCTTCTACTCTTGGTTCAATTACAATAATGTTCATTTTTTCAAGATGACATTCGTTAGGTTTTTCATTTTGCAAATGAGTTTCGAATTCATTCCAATCTTCGAAAAAATAGTTATTTGGGTCATAAGTTGTACAGTTGGTTGTACGAACGGTTGTGGTGGATAAAATATTTTTTGATGTATAGGTTTTTCGGGAAAAAATTGTTTTGGGATTTGACCTGGTAATTTTTGGGACAAATTTCTTTTTTGATTTAATAGAGGATCATTTGTTATTGGAAAATAACTCTATATAAAGTCTTCTTCAGCTTTTGTTAGAGGTACGGTTTTGTGATTCGAAATGAGTTGTTTGTTTTTTATATCAACGATTTCTTGGTAGTGTACTAAGAAATCAGTTCCTAAAATTCCGTCAAAAGTGATATCAAGATGGTATATGAAAATTTTGTGGCGGTTATTGGGAAAAAATGGTGTGAGAGTTGATTCTGTCACAATAATCGAGTTGTTAGTTATACCTGAGATAGTTAAATGTTCTGGTATTCGAATAGGTAAGGTTTCAATGGTGTTCTTTTCAAAAACATAAATTGCGGCACCGCTATCAATAAGTAGTCTGTAAGTTCTGGTTGTGTCATAAATGTATTTTGTTAATTCTCGCGTTCAAATGCGGAAGTTTTCTTTCATCGTTTTGTTGAGATTGTGTATCGTTTCGCTCGGCTCGGATATAGGAGTCTCGATACACTGATTGTTTGTCGGAATATTATCGATAGGAGGATCGATTGAAAGATGGTCTGTTTGAAATTCCTGGTATCATTCATAGATTGTTCATAATTAATTTGGTTACTTGATCCAGGTTGATAATTATAATAAGCGTCGTCATAATATTCGTCTTAATTACCAGTATAATCGAAACATTGTTCTAAATAGTCGCAATTGTCGTCGTAATATGAGTCTTCACTATAATATTGTCTTTCAGGGTTCAATATATGTGTTCTCTTAAACTGGCCTTTGTGATAATTTGGATTGGGTCGAATTACCGTGTTACGTCGTTGAAAATTAGTTGAAGGTCTTGCTTGTTGTCTTATTTGTTGAGATGGATTCGTTGGACCAGGATTGAATTGAGGACGTGTTTGATTTCGGAAGTAAGATCAGTATTGTCTAGTATAATTGGGTCGTTGTTGGTAATTTGGTTGACTTTGGAAATGGGGTCGTTGTTGAAAATTATTTGAAGGTCTGGGTCGGAAAGATTGTTGATGGTATGATTGATATAAGTTTATTTTTTGAATTTTTTGTGATTCAAAATAAGAACGTTGAAATTCTCTCCTAATTCGTTGAGCCGCATCTACCATTGTATGCGGATTGCTGGCTCTCATTATTTTTTCTATTGGTGGTTTTAGTCCGGTTAATAAGGTATTGGGTGTCATATTGTTTATTAGAGTTATTTGGGCATCTTTCTGATCTACAGTTAGACCAGATTTATTTATGCAAGCTTCCATTCTGTATACAGTTGGTTACTGTGGCATTCTGTACATATTACTTTTTTATAATCCACGTACCACGGAGTAGTACGTTTTAATGAGCGACAGAATAAAATCAATGGGGACTATTCAGTTGTATCATTTGAATAGAATACATTACAAGTGGCGACGAGGAAAATTTCTGTGAGTGATAAAAACGGTTATTGTTCAATATGTTGAAATGAAAATTAATGAAATCCATGGAGAATCATTTCAATTTGTAATGTTTGTTTCTGTTTGTCGCGAAAAATTTTTCGAATCAAGAAAATCAGCCAATGAATCTCCGAAAGAGTGGGCTGCAAGATTGCGAACATTAGTGGCAATTTGCAAATTTTCTGGAACAGAGAAAATTGATAAGGCCTTGGTAAATCGTTTCATTATCGGCTGTGACCCTGGCCGAGTGAAGGATAGGCTATATGGGGAAAAGGAAACGGTGACGTTTCACCACTCTCTCTCAATGGGATGATATTACAGGTAATAGGAGGTTGTTTCGGCTTCCATTTCGGAGACTCACACATAGACGTCAAATCACTTTATCTTGAAAATGCCTCCGAAATGGGAGCCGAAACGTCGAAACCGCGTCTATGATTTCGGTCGAAGTTCAGATGTTACATACCTAAGTTCCCCATATAACTAGACATGAATTTGAAACAATCCATGAATCTCATTTTCGAATGATTCTTCTTCACCCGACCATCTTTATGCTCGTAGGAGTTTGTAAAGAGATGTTTTGTGAAATATACTTATTTCTCTTCGGAGATGACATCTTCTCATTATTCCCATACAATTCTTTCATTAATAAGTCACAATCATATCCACGCAGATTGTGGGAAATAGAAATAAAATTTGGTAAAATTCAAATTAATTGATGAATGAGCAGCAGGGGACCTTTTTTCTCCTGTGAGACAACAATTAACCCTCACTTAAACTTCACCATTACTGAATGGTTGAAAAAAATGCCAAAATTCGTGGCAGAAGCAAACTCTTTCTCTTCATCAGTAGTTAGTGCATCAATAGGATTAGGGTACCTGAGATGATTCAGATAAATGTTTTTCAAATCATCTTTAATTACGCTGATAAATTTCTGGGCTCCATCTACACCCTTATATGTCACAATTTTTGACAGATCATCATTGTATGAACATTTTATTAAATAAGCAAATGTATAAGGTTCCTGTTTGATTGTCTTGATTGAATACGTGTGTTCATATTTTGGCTCAGTATTCTGAATCAGTTTGGGTACTAATAATTCTAAATCGGTATATACTACAAATGGCACCTTCATTTGTTTCACAAAGTTTTCAAACGTGTAATGAGTGTGTGTGTGTGCAGACATGTGTACCTTGTACAAACTGGTTTGTACAGAGTACGCATGAAGAATAGTGTCGAATCCAGTCATCACCGTGTATGCAATCCATTTTTCATACCCATAGAGAATATTTCTGCCTTTACCGTGAATGCAATTCCCAATGTCATTGCGATATCTCATCCAACAGCAGGATGGCCTCACAGGCAAAACTGCTTATCAGTTGATGAATAATTGTGGTGTTTAGACATGTGTAGGTACTCTGTACAAGCTAGTTTGTACTTTGTACAAGATATTTCGCACTCAGTAGAAGGATAATCTGCACTACCGCGGATGTACCTCACCGATATCAAGGTCAAACAATATTGTCGATATGATATGACGTCTCACACACACCTAATGCCACAGACAAACGAAATATGCATATAAGATCTGTGCACTAGACATATCGTTCAATGTCAAAGCCAATTATGCACCAGACATATTTTCAGTCTAATTACACTACTTGTCATTGATTATTCATTAAAGACCTCATTCTACGGAACCGTTTCCTATTAGCATTCTATCAGAGAAACAAAAATGAAATTTGTGTAGTCAACAATGAAGAGAGATGAAGACGAGGTCGTTGAAAAATTGCAAACTTCTCACCGTATGTGGTAGACTAGACCATCATCAGCAGCAAATCTTTTAAGAAATAAGCTCTGTGAATATTTTCTGAAACTCGAAATAGCTTCACCATGGTAAAAAGAAAGTCTACATATTTCTGTTTTCATAATATTCATTGTGAAAATCAAGAGGTGGATAAATTCAGTATCGGTAAATTTTCACTACTTTATATGTACAAAACAACAAAAAATAGTCGTAACTACTTATCCTAGTTTATTCATACTCAATTTCCATACCCAATAGTGGCTAAAATAATTATTATAGATTGTCAAATTTTTGTTTCGCATATTAAAAATGAAATATTAGTACATTTGTGTTACTTTTATGTTAGTTTAATGTTATTCACTGAATTAAAACAATGTTAATGCTCAGCTGATCTTTCTATCTGATCGGGAATATTTTGCCAGGCCTTTTCTTGCGATTGTCTATTCGGGTACTTCTCCAGTTCATAATTGTACAATTCTTCGTACTTCTCCACCACAGAAACAAACTCAATATTGAATTTTTGGTCGCTATTCGATTTCACGCACGTATTCAATTGACCAAAATAATGCAACTGAAACATTTCATGAAACAAAATTGAACAGGATAATAGTTATGTAAGTGACAAGTGGGATATAGGCATTATTAACGCACGCATGTGAGGATTGCACGACGAAGCCGTAGGCTGAGGCGTGTAATCACATGAGTGCGCTAATAATGTAGTATCTCACGTGTTGCGTACCAAATTTTATTTAAAACGTAAGTATTTTTGAATTAACCTCATTGATATTCTACTTCGACGTACCTACTCATGACAGTTTTCTGATAGTTGAAAAAACAAGTTGCCTGTGATCATTTTTGTAACCGTAGCAACGGTAGGTATGAACTAAGATGCCTAGGAAACCCTGGTGTATCTACTTATACCTGAATAATTTTGGGATAAACTTGGCGAAACCGATTGCTTGATTTTTGAGATCGTAAAAACTTCAGATCGCTATTGTAGATGGCGATCAGTCACATACCATATAAAGCTTAAATTTCACTAGAGAGAAATGTGCAACGGAATATTCTACCACTGTTTATTATATGCCTACTGAGATTTTGACAGCAGTGACAGCCAATCAATTGCGTTTCAGAAAACGTGCATGTAGCGTGGAAACCAAACGTTAACAACCTGTCAATACTGTCACTGTCACCTGCTACCTCTACAAGTTTTTAGTGTTTTTATATCAGTCTGTAAGACTAGACTTTGATTCCGAGAAAATATATTTTGCCCATTCATCTGAGAATGTACGACAAAGTTCATGCTAGTGTATTGAAAGTGATAGACTGTCTTGGAATTGGGGATACACACATCAGTTATTCGACGGTTCAAAATACGTATCACATCGATATTTCCTTCATTTAAACAAAACTTTGTTTTCAATATCTCATTGATAAGAGCTACAGATGTTGCATCCTCGATATAAGACTTTCGCTCAAGCTGAAACGAATAAAATTAGCTACAACGCTACATTCATGTTATTATTTTGGGGCCATTTGTTTAGTACTTACCTTAGGTACTGAATAAAAAAGAATATCTGGATCCCCAGATTTTGACTGACCACACAAAATACGAAATCTTCTACACATCGTGAAAAAGTACTTGTAATAACTCGAAAACTTATTCTACTTATAAAAACTTTTGAACACTGTTGAGTGTGAAGAAAAAATTCCAGAGAGTTTTCATTGACAACAATAAACCTCAAAGTTACGTCAATCTGACAAAACCGACATTTGACAGATTTTCGAAAATGCTCATATAACGCCCCCTATACAAAAATTAGAAAGCTTTTGTAATCGTCGATTGTTTTTCGCCAAGAAATTCTAAACAATATCGAATCACTAGATACACCAGGGTTTCCTAGGCATCTTAATATGAACAAAGCCGTTTATTGATGTCAAATTAAATTATCAGATCGATATCCAGAACCATTATCAAGTTTCTTCGGTGAAAATGTCTTCAAGTGAATATGATCTTCCATCCGATATTGAAAATGTGTCGAAAAGTGTTATTTCAAATCTGGTGCCCAAGTAATCCCGAGAAAAATACTGTTTAGTGTATTATAGGTATGAAAAATGGTGCAGAGAAAGGAAGGTTGTCAACTTGACGAATGAAAAGGAATCGCTAGTATACTTCAATGAACTAAGCAAGGATTCAGTCGGATTAATAGTTTTCGCATAATCCTCATTTGAATTTTTTTGGAAATATTTTCGCGGAGAGCTGGATGCGTTCGAGGTCGTGCGATTGAAATTGAAAAAAAAATTGGAAAGTAGACGTGAAGAGTAACAAAACGTCTATTCTGATTTTTCGAAAAAACGCGAAAACGCTCGACAGCGCGTGAGTGCTTCTCACTAGTTTTTATCACAATTCAACGCGTTTTATCGAAAAATCAGAATATACATTTCGTTACTGTTCACGTCTACTTTCCGAATCTATTTTTCGAATTTCAATCGGACGACCCACAAACGCAACCAGCTTTCCGCGAAAATATTTCCAAAAAAAAATTAAACGAGGATTGTGCTAAAACAATTAATCTGACTGAATCTTGGTTTTGCACACATAACATGAAAAAATGGCAGAGTTATGAATTTAAAAAAAAACACAATTTTCCGGTTTTTTCCGCTTCTCTCCAGTTCTAATTATCGGATCGTTTGACCCGTCATTCCCTTCGGAATTTGATTATCTACAATTCATCTCTTTGCACCGTAACCACTGCTTCAATGGTTTCCATTTTTGTTTTTTATTGTTTATAACAAATAAAAACTGGCATTTTCGAGTAGAGGACATAGTGGGAAAATAATTATATATAATGATTAAAAATAATGAAGCCAATCATCATTTCCAAGTATTATCATTATTGGGGAAAGCTAAATATGAATAACTTGTTGTATGAACTATGTTTATTTCCTTACCGTCATAATATTTACACAGATAATTACAAGTGAGTCATGGAATGAAATGGAATACATTATAAAAATATTGAGAGTTATAAACCTGTGATTCAAAAATCTATTTATTTTGATTGAATATTCATTTCATTCAGAGTGTTTCATGATTTCTTTTTCGATCAACGAAACCGAGTAGGTAATTGAAAAGAATCGCTTATGAATCTAAATTGAATGATTGTCAACTATAACAATAACTCATTTCCTACATAAATAATAGGTGATCCATGAAGAAATCAATCAATCACAAAATGGGCGACTAAAACGTATAAAATGTTCATAAGACAACAAATGATATTTTTCGATTATCAATAACAATATATCTACATATAGTCAACACGTAATGAAGTCCAAGCTGAGATAGATGAATCAGATTATCATTTTCAGTTCATACATGAATCCTCGGAAATATATATGAATCTAGAAAAAATGTGGCGTAGTGAGGGTATCGACACCATGGAACAAGTGTATTATTCTATGGGGATCTTTCGTCATGTTCATAAAAAGCTGGACTGAAAAAATATCTACCTACATATGCTACATAATCCTGAATTCTGATTTTTTCCAACCATTCTATTCTCATAACTAACAATTTCTGATCAGAAGTGATATTCGCAACCTCATTTTTATCCTCTCACGATGATTCCACGTCCCCTTCCCACCACCCAGCCACTGTTTGAGAGTGGAGTTCGTTGAAAATGATCTTTTGGTATTGAATGAAAACATTTATTTTGTAATCTCATCGTGGCTCACGAATTTAACAAGCAAGGTCAATTCTCGATAATCTGCTCGGCGTTAAATCTATTGAATAAAAATATCGGAACAGTTCTCCAGAAAATTATTTTGACCAATTATACCAAGATTCGAAGCTGCATTCCTTCAAATTGTACAACTACAGGAATGCCTCCATCTCAGATGCGATACACTGAATATTTTTCAATTTGTGGATCCCATCAACAAATGAAAATCATGCTTTCTTTTCCTCAAGTTCAAGAAATTCGAAACTACCGGAACAGTAAAATATTTCACTTCGTGCTTTATCCAGCACAATTTGTGAAAGTTATAGACATCTATTGAAATCTATGTGTGTGTAGAAGTATCGACAAACACGAAAAAACTTGAGATTATTCAGTAGCGTGTCGTATTGTATCGGTACCAGAAAAAAAATATAGAAAATGAATTTGTTCCATTCTGAATCATTCTTACTCTCCATAAAAATTGTCATAGATCCGAGGTATGTCATGTCATTTTCTCATTCAAGAGGGAAACGAAGTCTGTCCCAATAGTTCCTAGTTTAACAAAGGCAGATTGCTTCCATTTCTTTTTTAGTTAAACTTTCTCTGAGAATTTCATGTCACGAAAAAGGATATCAAGTGTACCTAGTTATGAAATCAAAAACGGGATCAGTTATCGAAACGATCACGGAACAGATAAATATAAGCAATTATTTTTTTTTAATATTACGTGAAGCGAATTCAAATAAACAAGTTGCTGACTAATCAGGTAAAATCCTCAATCGGATGCAACTTGTAACCAATCAAAATACAACCCTGAAACACCTTTCTGGGGAATTGAAGACATGGCGGGCTCTCGAATGAGTCGAATTCCCTTTCTTTCTTATAAAAATACCCATAATACCCAAGAGGAGTATTTTTGAGGAAAACTTTAACATTCATTATTTTTTCCGAATTATTCTTCCACTGAGTTAGTGGTGTAAAAAAAAATATTAAAAATTTTTGTCTCCACCACTAGTCAGAACAGAAAAAAAAAACTATAATGAGAAATTTTCCTTGATTGATTTTTAGGGTTTTTTCCTGAAACTTCATAATTCCAGACTTTCAAGCATTCTTATTCTGAATATGCGAATCATTCTCGTTCGAATTGACCACTTATATAATTTTCGGTGAAAAAACTCAGAGAAATGACTCGACAATCAACCTTTTTTGCACCCACCACAGCGACAATCCCCGGGACCTAATCTGACAGAATACTGGTTCAGTACATGACTGTGGTAATGGATCATTCCTACTCTTGATTCTTTCATGAACCTCATACTTGATTCATCAGCAACTGTATTTCGCAGTCACACACAAAAAAATTGAAAATTATGTTTAGTTACGATTGATTTCGTCAATTAACCAGTTTCATGTTTCTGAAAACTAGTCATGTGTCATTCTTTCATAAGTCTTGATATCACCTCTCATCTTGGACCATAGTTGTTACGATGATTATCCTAAATTTCATCTATAGTGCCTTCTAGGAATATAAAACGAATTGCTATATACATTTCAAAAGTTTTTTGGACGTTCACACTCTCCCAATCACAACCTTTAACACTTGATCGCATTAGCACCAGAAATCAAATCGGTATCGAACTTTTTCACCACACGAGAGTTTATTTATTTACACTGAGTTGGATAATTCAGTTTCGTCGCTAAAACATTATTTTGTCTAACGGGTCAGTCGGTAAAAATGATTTTGCTGCAACGAGTTCTTCAGGGCTAATGACGTTTTGTAAACTAATGTCCTTATTTGTTTTTTCATAATGAAATGACTGTATATCAAATGAATTTGATTTTCAAGTTCTAGATGTCACAAAATAAGTAGCAAAAAACCGAAGGAATCCTTGATAAAATGATTTCTGAGAGAGCATGGCTATGAGAACTGTACTTTCATATTTCAATTGTCTAAGAGAAGGTCAAGGAGGTGTAAGAAAAAAACTTCAGCTTCTAGTTGATATTCAGAATATCGAAGTGAGATCCAATTCATCGCACAATGACTCCTCCATTTCCACTCTGAAATTTCAGTTTCTATTCTCTTGCCTGAATGATTCATCTGGGTAGAAACTTGTTGTTTTTGGAAACATGTGATATATGATACTCCTCTCAACACTTTCATGAATCACGGCATGGTTTTCTTCGAAAAGCAAATTTCTACATTTGATTGTTTGAAATGAATATTCCATAAATTAAACTACTCCAGAGAGCATTCGAAATTGAAGGGTAGCTTGTACTTCAAATATCCATGTTTGAATATTACTCCTTTTCAGTTTCGAGAGGAACACATATTTCATTTCGAGAATAGAATCAACGTCAAAATATTATTGAATATTCACTGAAACTTTCCATACCTTCTTTTTTACAGAAATCTCAGAAGTCTCCATGAGCCTCATGCTAGTTAGTTTTTAAGCCATCAATATCAAATCCTAATGCATTTCTATAAGGACAGAATCAATCTCAGGCTCGTCAACCATGAGACATGATAGTCTGATTCTTCAATGCCAGAGATATGTTCAAGGGTGAAATATCAACCTACTTCATTGTAGATTCAACCCAAGGAATCAGCAAACAACACGAATTTCAATTCAATTATCACCGAATTTCTACCTGATTGAGATGAAAACTTTTTCGAGAAGAATTGTTGTTTTCTGGTATAAATTCATTTCTCTGGTAGAATACATCTGTCAGTGAATAATATGTTGAAATTGGTCTCCAAATTTTCGTTCTGATTGTAAGTTGAAATTGCAGAATTTGTATCTCAATCTATTCCCACACATTTTTTTTCTTAAACTCGAAGGAATTACTGACCTCAACAATGATTGAATTGCTTCGAATCTCAATCGAAAGCATAAAGTGGTAGTTACGAAAAGATATGGATATATCAACACTTGCAGTTTGTTCGTTTCCATATTCCAGTACTATGTTTGGTGTTTATATTACGATGAATTCTTGAAAAGCAACAAATTAACCATATTAAATGAAACCATTGTCGTTCAGGAGGCTAACGAAAAGAAATTGGTTATTTATAATCAAATCACAGAGCAATATTGATTGTGATATCTGAATGAAATTAACATTCGAATGTCGAAAAACTTATTGATTTTTCACCCGAAGAACGTCTATAGTACTTTACCACCTCTTCATGGGAATACTCTTTTCACTTGAGAACCCACCCTCATTTCAGAAATCATTTATTCCGACTCGCCCTAAGACCCACTTCACTCAGACAGTTTAGATTGAGATGAGCACATCATTGATTGATATTTAGTGGAGATATAATCATCTAGTTAATCCGACCGCCAGCAGGGAAAGGGAAGCCAGCATCGCCATCTGATGAGGTGTACCAGCCGTGCTCGTCTGCATCGCTGCTGGGTGTTCCCCTGGAACAAATTATTTCTGTTAATGGCTCAGTTTACAAGATTATTGAAGCATGTGGGTGTAGTTTGGGATAATCCATCTCTGCAAAATGTTCCACAGCAACATTGGAATATATTACTTTGAATCACATTGCAATGAATAAATACTCTGTTAGAAAGATGCTATGTATCTGGGATATTATTCTAATGAATGTATGTAACAAAGAAAAACTCTTTTCCCAACCATACAACAGGCAATCGTGTGTGTCAACGTTCATGTGATATAACGGCAACTCATCTTTGCTATGATCATGGTCAAATACTCTTGGAACAATTAGGTAAGGTTTTTCACTTGCTTCTGCCAATAAAGTAGTTATTCATTATGTGGTCTCGCAATGTGCCGCTCTTTGAAATTTTATTTTGCAGTAACTGTACTTGGCGTTCGTGATGAATAAGTGCTAATATGACAGAGTAATGTATGGTTTTTATTCTGATATAAAATGTCTTGATGAATGTTTGATATTTCCACTCCGGCGTGTTTTGGAAAAGACTAGTTAACAGACTTACAACAAACTGTTTCTTGAGTATTATACGAATATAAAGTCGAAAAGCGGTGCTGTCCTTTCGTTCGAAAAGTGTGGACCAACCGATACTCATATAACCTAAACATTCCACCTTTTTTCCACCAAAAATGATCGGAACACCTACGCATTCTGGAGTCGAGTCCTTTTTCCACATTCTTCCATATCATCCTTCATTTAAAATACTATCATTTAATGATATCAATAATGACAACATTTGAAAAAACTGTATGGAGAAGAAAGAGTCTGGCGTTCTGGCTTCAAAGTGTTCTACGCTGAACAATAGAGTCTGTTACACAGATAAAGCTCAATACTGGTTCACACACCCCGCCGGGAGAACGTTTCATAATTTTTTCATTTGGACTATTCCATTTTCTTTCGAAGTGATTAGCAAACTCATAATAAAAACTGAAGTTATCCAGCGTAATGAACTTGGAACTCATTCCAAGTAAATTGTAAATGTACCTATGCCTGAAGTGTTCGAGTCTAGGAACATGATTATCGAGCAACTTATACGAAACACGTAGTTAATATCTTGAACGTTTTCCAAAAAACTCCAATCTGTTAGCGAAATGTCATTATATAGTGACGGATAATCTGCCTTCCTGAAGTTATACGCTTCTGATTATAATTTATATTCATTTTGTTATTTTTTGTATGGGATTCATATAATATATTAACTATAAAAGCTGGATGAAACGAATTCACAAAAGAGGCACGTAATTTCAAATTCGGTTTATCATTTTCAGTGAAGTCACATCGGGTAGTTGGTGCCACTGCGTTGATGCATCGATGACGTGTCAGTGTTCACACTGTATAAGCATAATAAGCTATACATAAAATACCTCTTTGGACAGTATTTTGTAGAGTGCTTTCATATCAAAAATAATTTTGTTCCTCGATATTGTATAAACAGATCGGGGCCTACCCAAACCTTTCTTCAAAACCATTATCCATGTAGAATACTGTTATTTTCTTCGTATATAGGTATTTTTCTGTTCAATAGAATCAAAGTTATATGTTGCTAAGAAATTTTCGAGATGGTTAATGAGACTAGAGAGTACTTTCAATGTGTTCGGAGTTCCTAGAGTAAGTAAAGCTGCATACCTTTTTCATTACATGAGACCCAACGCATATGATATTCTATATGGTAAAATATCAGCAAATGATTTGAATGAAATGTCTTATGGAGATTGAGTAATACAGATGAAAGAACACTACAACCCGGAATCAGTGGAAATTGCTGAGAGTTTCAAATTCAACCAACGCAAACAGGAAGAAGACGAAAAGGTAAATATATAGTTATCGGGCACCACGTTTTTTACAAATTCCCCTACTAATCATCTTTATTCTCACAGATGTGGTTCGAAAAATCATTTGGTAGATAAATGTTGTAAAAAAAATTCTCTAATGTGATTTCTGCAGAGGCAAAGTTCATATCGGGAAAGTATGTATGAGGAAAAATCACCAAGTGAAGGATGAAGTTCGACATGTAGAGGAAATTTGGTTGTTTTTAGTTGATGATGAACATACGGAATTTTGTGAGAAATTTTTCAATATTCTCAATAGAATAGAATAGAATAGCATTTATTGATCTCATAATATCAAATAATGTCCATCACATTCCAATACATTTTGATGTGACAGTGGTGCGGTCAGATGCTTGTGTTAACAATGTTGAGCTGGTTAGTTATTTCAAACGAGTACTAAATATCGTTGCTTATGCAACATTAGTTGTGGAGTTTCAAAATGATGAGTATAAACGCAATCTTTATGTTGTGAATTCAGATAGTAGTACTCTAATCTTAGGTAGAGAGTGGATAAGAAAAATGAATCTTTACAACTTGAATGGTATTTCTACTATAACTCCATGTCCAGCATTGGATGTCATACATAGGAACAATTTTCAACAAATTTCCTCAGGTTTTAGATATAAATTCGGGCAAAATTTCAGGCATATAGGGTGAACTGAATGTTGAAGCAAACGCTGAACCAGTTTTAATTAAAGCACGAAAAGTACCATTTGCATTATTACAAAGACTTGAAGAAGAGTATAACAAAAGCTATACTAAAAAAAAGTCAATAATTCAGAATGGGCTACTCCAATTGTACTCATAGTGAAAGCAAATAGTCGTATTCGAGTTTGCGGGGATTTCAAAGTTTCTCTGAATCCCAAACTGATCATTGATGAACATCCTTTATCGTCTATTGATGATTAATTCGCTAGCATAGCGGGTGGTGATCTTTTCACCAAAATTGATTTGAGTCACGCTTATATTTGTAGATTGTAAGTTTTTTCCGAGGATAGAAAATTTGTAACTTTGAGAAAACATGAAGGTACAGATCATAGTACACAGGTATTTCAATGTACACTTCTTATGTACGGGATAGCGAGCGCACCAGCTATCTGACAGAGGGAAATCTTCATAATATCAGAATTAATAAAGAATAATGCCAATTCATGCAGAAAAAAATTGATTATTGTGGCTGTGCAATAGATAGGTCTGGAATCCATAAGTCGAAATCCAAAATTGAAGCCAGACAAAAAGTGAAAATACCTTCCAATGAAAATTAAGCACGAGCTTCCATAGAATTGGTGAATTGGCAGTTTCTTCAGAAACTTGAGTCACATATGGTTTCCTCTGAATAATTATACGTGAACGTATACTGAATGAGTTACATGCTGATTATTTAAAGTAGTAAAAATGAAAGCCTTATCTAGAAGTTATTGCTGGTGGCCAACAATGACTTCAAATATTGAGCAATCGTGTAAAAATTGTACTGCTTCTAAGGAAAATAATCCACCAAAAGAATCCACACATGTTTTGGAATCCAATTCACTAACATTCGATAGAGTACATGTTGACTTTGCAGGTCCATTTTCACAGGACTATTATTTTATAATGGTTGACTCATATTTTCGGTAGCCAAAAATTCACAGAATTTCAAATATAAATTCAAAAATCACAATTACACTTTGCCGTCAAGTATTCAACTTTTTTGGGGTTCCTCGAGTTCTTGTTAGTTATAATGCATCAGTTTTAATGTCTCGACAGTTCCATACATTTTTGAAACGAAACGGTATAATTCATAAGCAATGCCCTCCTTATCACCCTTCTGTAATGGCTTAGCGAAACGTTCTGTTCAACGTTCAGAGCTAGTTTATGCCATTTACATTCTGTTGAAAAAGGGGACAAATAGCTTTTTTTGTCAATACAGAAAATTTCCTATTTTCACAACAGGTTTCAGTCCTAGGAAGTTGATGTTCAGTGGAGGAATCAGAACAAAAATCTATTTATTAAAAGAACCTAACCGGCTACAAAAGTCGAGCATACCAATATAATTTCCAGAGAGTTCCAAGAAGGGGAGAGGATGTCTGTGAGGGAGTATTCGGGAAATGGAGATTCGGTCTTTGGTTCATAAAAAATTGAAAAAGTTGATATATTTATAACTTAGATGACGGGCTTATATGGAAACGCCATATTGACTAAATGCGCACTGTGTGTGAATCTCTATAAGATGAGAATTCAGATCTTTTACAGTATTATGACACAACACCAACACATTATTCATCGCCAATAATAAATAGTACTCAGAAAAATGCTCCATCAAATCAGGTTTCTGATAATTCTTCTATACAGGACGTTGTCGATGAAGAAGAACTTCCATCACCTTCTCTTGCTGGTTGTTCTTCGTCAGTTTCCGTACTTTTTACTTTGCGGAGATCTTCAAGAGTAAAATATCAGCAAATGATTTGAATGAAATGTCTTATGGAGATTGAGTAATACAGATGAAAGAACACTACAACCCGGAATCAATGGAAATTGCTGAGAGTTTCAAATTCAACCAACGCAAATAGGAAGAAGACGAAAAGGTAAATATATAGTTATCGGGCACCACGTTTTTTACAAATTCCCCTACTAATCATCTTTATTCTTACAGATGTGGTTCGAAAAATTATTTGGTAGATAAATGTTGTAAAAAAAAAATCTCTAATGTGATTTCTGCAGAGGCAAAGTTCATATCGGGAAAGTATGTATGAGGAAAAATCACCAAGTGAAGGATGAAGTTCGACATGTAGAGGAAATTTGGTTGTTTTTAGTTGATGATGAACATACGGAATTTTGTGAGAAATTTTTCAATATTCTCAATAGAATAGAATAGAATAGCATTTATTGATCTCATAATATCAAATAATGTCCATCACATTCCAATACATTTTGATGTGACAGTGGTGCGGTCAGATGCTTGTGTTAACAATGTTGAGCTGGTTAGTTATTTCAAACGAGTACTAAATATCGTTGCTTATGCAACAATAGTTGTGGAGTTTCAAAATGATGAGTATAAACGCAATCTTTATGTTGTGAATTCAGATAGTAGTACTCTAATCTTAGGTAGAGAGTGGATAAGAAAAATGAATCTTTACAACTTGAATGGTATTTCTACTATAACTCCATGTCCAGCATTGGATGTCATACATAGGAACAATTTTCAACAAATTTCCTCAGGTTTTAGATATAAATTCGGGCAAAATTTCAGGCATATAGGGTGAACTGAATGTTGAAGCAAACGCTGAACCAGTTTTAATTAAAGCACGAAAAGTACCATTTGCATTATTACAAAGACTTGAAGAAGAGTATAACAAAAGCTATACTAAAAAAAGTCAATAATTCAGAATGGGCTACTCCAATTGTACTCATAGTGAAAGCAAATAGTCGTATTCGAGTTTGCGGGGATTTCAAAGTTTCTCTGAATCCCAAACTGATCATTGATGAACATCCTTTATCGTCTATTGATGATTAATTCGCTAGCATAGCGGGTGGTGATCTTTTCACCAAAATTGATTTGAGTCACGCTTATATTTGTAGATTGTAAGTTTTTTCCGAGGATAGAAAATTTGTAACTTTGAGAAAACATGAAGGTACAGATCATAGTACACAGGTATTTCAATGTACACTTCTTATGTACGGGATAGCGAGCGCACCAGCTATCTGACAGAGGGAAATCATCATAATATCAGAATTAATAAAGAATAATGCCAATTCATGCAGAAAAAAATTGATTATTGTGGCTGTGCAATAGATAGGTCTGGAATCCATGAGTCGAAATCCAAAATTGAAGCCAGAAAAAAAGTGAAAATACCTTCCAATGAAAATTAAGCACGAGCTTCCATAGAATTGGTGAATTGGCAATTTCTTCAGAAACTTGAGTCACATATGGTTTCCTCTGAATAATTATACGTGAACGTATACTGAATGAGTAACATGCTGATCATTTAAAGTAGTAAAAATGAAAGCCTTATCTAGTAGTTATTGCTGGTGGCCAATAATGACTTCAAATATTGAACAATCGTGTAAAAATTGTACTGCTTCTCAGAAAAATAATCCGCCAAAAGACTCCACAGATGTTTGGGAAGCGAATTCACTAACATTCGATAGAGTACATATTGACTTTGCAGGTCCATTTTCACAGGACTATTATTTTATAATGGTTGACTTATATTCTCGGTAACCAAAAATTGACAGAATTTCAAATATAAATTCAAAAATCACAATTACACTTTGCCGTCAAGTATTCAAATTTTTAGTGTTCTTGTTAGTGATAATGCATCAGTTTTTATGTCTCGACAGTTCCATAACTGTATAATTCATAAGCAATGACCTCCATATCACCCTTCTGTAATGGCTTAGCGGAACGTTCTGTTCAAAGATCAGAGCTAGTTTATGTCATTTACATTCTATTGAAAGAGGGGACAAAAAGATTTCTTTGTCAATACAGAAAATTTCCTAATTTCACAACAGGTTTCAGTCCTAGGAAGCTGATGTTCAGTGGAGGAATCAGAACAAAAATCAATTCATTAAAAGAACCTAACCGGCTACAAAAGTCGAGCATACCAATATAACTTCCAGAGAGTTCCAAGAAGGGTAAAGGATGTCTGTGAGGGAGTATTCGGAAAATGAAGATTTGGTCTTGGGTTCATAAAAAATTTAAAAAGTTGATATATTTAGTAACTTAGATGACAGGCGTATATGGAAACGCCATATTGACTAAATGCGCACAGTGTGTGAATCTCTACAAGATGAGAATTCAGATCTTTTACAGTATTATGACACAACACCAGAACATTATTCATCGCCAATAATGAATAGTACTTAGGAAAATGCTCCATCAAATCAGGTTTCTGATGATTCTTCTGTACAGGACGTTGTCGATGAAGAAGAACTTCCACCACCTTCTCTTGCTGGTTGTTCTTCGTCAGTTTCCGTACTTTCTACTTTGCGGAGATCTTCAAGAGTAAAACAAAAACACCATTCAGGTGGAGAGTACTTTCAGTTATCTTCTGAATTTGTAACAAGGGGACGAAATTGTTATGTTCCTCGTATATAGGTATTTTTCTGTTCGATAGAATCAAAGTTACATGTTGTTAATTAAGCAATTTTTATGTACACACATACGAACTGTCATTAAAAAGTATTTCGAATATCAACATTTTATTATTATATTTTATATAATTCTCATAACCCTTGATAGCAAATAAAAGCAAACAAATACATAAAAATTTCAAGTGGGAAACAGAAGAACTACTAGGAATGCAAATGACAGGAACCTTCATCTTATAGAAATTAGCTGAATAATAATTTATGTGAACTATCACAACGATGTGTTTATTTACATCGCACTATCTGTATCCGATAAAAATAGAATTAAGGTCGAATTTTGACGATTTGAATCGACGACGAGGTTTGGATACTTTCGTTCAATCTTAACATGCCTATGGAAGGGGAGAAACAGCTTGTACTGATTCCAAGTTAGTAATATTTAAGTGCTTGCTATGATAGGTATGGCTTTAAGAATCAGTTTATGTGTGTTCTGTGCGGCAGTTTTAGTTAACTTTTTTATCTGTCCTGATGCACTCAATGTAAGTTGGCACTCAAGTAGATTTTGTTTCGTCTTGAGGTTGGTCAGGGTCAAGGGTTATGTAAACTTTGTTGACCGCTCTGATTATAGGAACTCTTTGGAAATTGTGAAAAGTTCCTCATGTTGTTTTTTCAGTGGTTGATTCCCCATAGTCAATTCAGGTGAATTTCTTTGCATTAGTTGAAGCTTCAGTTTTGTATTCTTCCCTTCGCATATTTTTCTCGAAACTGATAACTTGGAACGATTGCAGGATTTTTTTTCGAATTTTAACTCTTTTTGAGACCGCAGGAGATGAAAAGTGATTCCAAGATATCAAATTGAACTTTCAATGCTCCTGTGCGGAGATTTCATCCCGAAACTCTTTGAAAATACATTTGAATTGGTGATATCGATCTGATGCAAAACTGGAGACACTCTTTTTTCGAAATATTTCGTCTCGATGTCGGTCGATCTAAGGTAAGGTAATTGCTTGTGGCAATCGAATTCGTCCTTTATATTTTATGATTATTTTTCGAATTTTCAAAAACATGAATATTCATCTCAACAGATTATTACCTCTAGGAGGGAACAGAGCTCATCGTAACTTTGTCTGATGGCAAGATCCGGGGACATGAGCTGAGAAGTCAAAATCAAGTGCCTTTCTACGCTTTTCAAGAGATTCCTTATGCATCACCCCCTGTAGGAGACTTGAGGTTCAAGGTAAGACTATACTTTGAACTATCTAGCCACTCAAATCGAATCTATATATTTAGGATGCGGTTCCACCTAAGAAATGGACTGGAATCCTGGATACAACAAAAAATACCAAAGTTTGTATGCAACTATATGCTGATGATCCTAGAGAATCCGAAGACTGCTTGTATCTTAACGTATATACGCCAGTGGTAAGAATCGATAATTAGCTTCTAGAATAATATCAGTGTATAGAGATATAGTTGATTGATTTCATGAATGAGATAGCGTACTCTGAAATTCAGATTCAAGAAAAAATAATTATTTCCATCCTCTATTCGTTGTTAGAATAGTAAAAAATGATTTTGTGGATGAAACCTAAGCAGGTCTATCAACATCTCAGGATGGCCAGAATCAAAAAAAAAAACCGTTGTGTTGAAAAAATAGTGCAAACTGGGCTTAACCCTCGACAATCTGCTTTTTTTCTTGATATCTCTGTAACTGAGTTAATGTTTTCATGCGATATACAGGTTCATCGATAATTGAAAAATGAGAATGGGCACTGTATGAATGTCTTCATTTTGTGGTGAATGATTTATTTTTTCCTAGTTTTTTTTTTGGATCCTCAACCTACCACAATTTGAAAAATAAGAATCAATATTGGAATCTATACAAGTGTAGGAGGGCAGATTTTCAATCTAGCCCAATAAGTTGCGGCGTTAATTGAAAAACAGTTTCTTCTGAATGGAAAACGTTCTATTAGTCGACAACTTCTCGTATTTCTCAAATTTGCGTATCAATCAAATACAATCAACATTAATTAGGGCAGCAACTTATCGGGGTAGATCAGAAATTTGCCCTTCCACACTAATCTAGATTCCAATATCAGTACTTAATTTTCAGATTGTGATAGATAAGGAATAACAGAAAAGTACGAAGTAAAAATGGATGTTATGAATAATAAAATACTCCATGAGGATATGTGTGAGAAATAAACATTTTATATGAAATGGAGATATAGACTGATCTAGTGTAATTTATTTATATACAGATTCACATAGAAGGGAAGCCGAGAGGGAAGCGCTGTAATGTTCAAATAACACCGCGTGAATCAAAAAACAGAAGAAACTATTCAACAACCATTTCAATTTATGAAGTTTGTAAGCCTCAGGAAAAAACTCTCTCGGCAAGGAGTTACTAAGTTCAGCTTATCTAATGAAGAAAGATCCCTGATCAAGAGAAGTTTGAAAGATCTCTAAGCTCACAACAATGGGTGGGAATACTGTACTCATCGAGTCATCCGTGTAGATACTGCCAGGGGTGAAACGATTCAGATAGTGTGTCAATTTTTCTCAGACGAGCCTAGGGTCATGATCCCCATAACGCTGAATTGGATTTGCCCTTGGTCGATTATTCTATCGATTTTGTATTTTTGGTGAAATGTAAAATAGAAAGATTCCTTCTCGAAACTTTTTCTAGACTCAATTACTTTCTCATGAAGATGCTAACCTTGTTAGCGGAACGCACGTCGAGTGCAAAAATATCAGTTTGGTGTTAGGGTAATTGATCACTAGAAAAAATTTTGTACCAAAGGTTCCAATGTCATCGTTCATTCCTTCTCGAATTGATGATCCACACACAATGAAAATTAAAATTCTACCAAAACAACTACTTTCCTAATATCTGAATTCGGTTATAGGGAAAACGCCATATGCTGGATTTTGACAAAAGTTTCGAATTCCAAACATAAACAAGTGATGGAAATTTCTAACAGTCATATCGAATAGCAAATTTCATAAATAACGACTGATCTTTCCGCAGAATCCAAATAACTTCACCACTTCGGAACCTCTTCCAGTCTATGTTTACGTTCACGGAGGTTTTTTTTGTAAACACGATGGCACTCCTGAATACATTGGACCTCAGTTTTTCATGGATTATGGAATCATTTTGGTGACCCTTAATTACCGCCTCGGGGCATTCGGTGAGTGTTTTGATTTTCAGGGGTAATATAATAAGTGGTATGATTATTACCGATAATTTTTTGGAATATTAATGAATTGCAATCCCAAAGCTGAAAATACAACGAGTCCGTAGGACGAGTTGTATTTTCTTGCATTGGGATTGCCAATGAATTGATATTCCAAAAAATTATAGGTTATTAATCATACCACGAATTATATTTAGGACGACAATATAACCCCTGTTTGAGCAAAAATTGTTGAATTGCCTGGTAATTGATTCTTTATTTCTGGCCGTATTCAAGGGAATACTCTTTTCCACTGCTTCATCTATGATACCAATCGCCATTTGTCCCCAACGATCGCTCATATTGATTAAGAAATATAATTAATCAAAACACATAGATTTGACGTTTATCATTTAAATCATTATTTTCACTTGACAGCTAGTAAAACAAAAACTAAGCAGGTTTATCACCGTGAAAATACAGCGACAAGCTATATTTTCACTGTAATTCGGATTCTATTGGCTGAATTTCAAAATTTGAAATAGACTGATTGGTTGTTAAGCAAGGAGATATATTGTCATTATTATAAATGGCTGCTTTAAATATTAACTCTGGCTAAACCGTTTCAGAAGCGAATGTCAGAAAGATGATTTCTATATCTAATCAATCGCTCCCAAAATCTATGTGAGCATATACATATTATGGTTCAATTATAACATTATGTATATTCGAACGGATTGTGAAAGGTGAATATATATAAACTGCTATACAAATTCGTTTCTGCACATGGGGATCTCGTAAACGATAAGAGATAGAGTGTCGGTTAAATTGTGGCAAAGTTGCGTATTTTTGAGACCTATTCAAAGATGTAAGAAAATCTAATGTAGTTATTTTGGTTCTAGAGATATACAGGAAAAACCAAAAAATCCCAAATTATCTTTTTGCCTGTATCTTCATTATTCGCAAACATATTGAAAATCTGTCCACATTTTGCTATTGGCACTTGATGTGGGCTATCAGAATATGTCCATGAATCTTTTATACAGGGTGTTATCTAACTTGGGCCACCCCCATCTTTGAATTTTCAAATACGGACTTATGGTTTTGGTTGTAGTTTTTAGATTGTCAACGTTCACTTCATACTGAGAAATTAAATTCAATTTGATATTCCGGGATGTTTCGGTGATATTTGATTAGAGTTGGGTGAATTATTCCCTTTAAAATTACGGCCCTGGAAATTGGTTGACTGAGTTAAATAAAAACACAATAGCAATAGCACGTCTCCCTATGTACCGTAGAGTTTTTCGAGTGTTTTTTTTATTTTTGAGCACCTATTCATATTTTTTCACATTTCCATTGCCCTGAGCGTTTTCTACAATGAACTTCGAATAGCAATACCTTTTATGATTATATGAAACATATCAACAACAAAAATAGATTATGTGTTTTGTTAATAAGGAAAAGAAATAACATCCCAAACGAACACTATAATTGTAATGGATATTGAAATGAAGTAATTTATACAAACAAAAAATTAATGGCGCAATAAATGTTCAAATTGGAGTCCTTCTATTTCGTGACATTTTTGAACTCGTTTTTTCATATCATTTATTGCCCTTAATACACTTCTTCGCTGCATAGTTGCGAAAGGAGTCAAAATCCTGTTTCTCAAGTCTTCTATATTCTATATCTCTGCCAGTGTGTAATTCCTATTTCTCAATGTTTCCCATATAAAATAATCGAAAATATCAAGGTCTGGTGATCTTGCAATCTATTTTATTGGTCTATTATTTGCTATCCATCTGTCAACAGGTCGGTTGAAAGCAGTACCCACGTTTTTACCATTACAATTACAGTGTTCTTCGGGGATGTTATTATTGCTCTTATTCCTTTTTCTTCTTATCAAAACACTCATAATCTATTTTTGTTGTAGATATGTGTCAGATAATCAAAAAAGGTATTGCTATTCGAAGTTCATCCTAGAAAACACTCAGGGCAATGGAAATGTGAATAAATATGAATAGGTACCTAAAAATGATAAAAATAACTCTTGAAAAACTCTCTGGTACATAGGGGGACGTGAAAGTTGCTATTGTGTTTTTATTAACCTCAGTCAACCAATTTCCTGAGCCGTAATTCAAAAGGGAATAATTCACCCAATTATAATCAAATATTACCGAAACATCCCTGAATATAAAATCAAATTTGATTTCTCAGTATGAAGTGAATGTTGACGATCCATAAACTACAACAAAAAACACAGGTCCATATTCGAAAATTCAAAGATGGAGGTGGCCCAAGTCAGATGACACCCTGTATAAAAGATTCATGGACATATTCTGATAGCCAACTTCAAGTGCAAATAGCAAATTGTGGACAGATTTCCAATATGTTTGCGAATAAAGAAGATGCAGGAAAAAACATAATTTGGGATTTTTTGGTTTCTCCTGTATATCTCTAGAACCAAAAGAGCTACATTCCATTCCTTCACATCATTGAATAGGTCTCTAAAATACACAACTTTGTCACAATTTAACCGACACTCTATCTCTTAATATATATATGTATATATATATATATATATATATATATATATATATATATATATATATATATATATAGGAAGTAAGTAACTCGTTACTGATTAATGAATATGTAGTGAATCTTTTGGGGTTGCAGTCAGATGAGCAAAGTATTAACATTCGTTCTTTATTATCAGACATAGAGTATATCATGGAAAATTTCGATCACCAAAGAAAAAATTTGTGTAGGACCCAAGCTACTAACATCATAACCAATTTCCTGCACAAAAATCGAAATAATAAGCATTTTTTTCTGAAATGTATCATAAAACAAAAAAATTTCTTCGAAACCATCCAGAGCTGATCATCACGGATGATCAAATATTATTGAATGATACTAAGTATTATACTAAACTCAGAACAAACTTCAACACTGCAACAAAAAGCAAACTTTCAGACTGCAACCCCTAAAAGATTCACTACATATATATATATATCTTAATATATATAAATCTCGTGTCACAATGTTTGACCTCAATGGACTCCTAAACAACTTAACCGATTATAATAAAATTCGCACACCATGTGCAATTCGATCCAACTTGGGAGATAGGATAGTTTAAATCTCAAATTATAGTCGCAATTTTAATTTATTGCTAATTATTTGTCTGTTATTATTTGACAGTCACAATTATCTGTTAACTCCAAATGATTCTAACAGATGTCGATACCTTTCGACTGGGTTGAGTAAGTAATCAATAGATGGCGCTGCTGAGCCCATCAGTTAGCAGAACAAATTGAATCAAGATGTCGATACCTTTCGACTGGGTTGAGTAAGTAATCAATAGATGGCGCTGCTGAGCCCATCAGTTGGCAGAACAAATTGAATCAAGAAATCCAGCTCAAAGAATCAGGACAGCAGAAGGTCATGCACAACCACAAATGGTTAAGATTTGGAAAATCCATGTTTTTCTCATGGGCAACTATATGTTGCGTGTTCACGTGTTGGGAAACCGTCGAATCTATTTGTGTTAGCTAAAGACAGGTTAACCAAAAACATTGTGCACCGATTGGTGTTAAATTAAATTGAAATTGATAGTATTTATAATTCAAAAAAATAGATATTAATGTTTAAAAGTTTAAGACTGTCTGCCTTGCCTACCTCATTCATGAGTTCAAGCGTCACATGTTATTTACTGTATTATACTGTAATATACTTATATTTGTTATAAAATTAAATGGAAATAATAAATCTAATAAATTTTTATTTTGTACCTATTGATTTCTGCTTAATATCAAGTGTAAGAACATTTTAATTAATTGTGTTCAACGTACTTCCCCTTCAAATCTCAATCCAGTGAATTTGTATTCAACATCAACATTTTCGTCTTTGTTCGTAAATAATTTCATTGTACTAAAGGGTTATAGTAGTAGAAAGTCAAATAAGGAGATCACCATATTTTTTTACAAATACCATCTGTGTGAAAAAGCAGAGTGGACTCCGTGACTGATGTTCTCTTATTGTTCCTCTTAGATTGTTTACTATAATGTAATATAACAAAAACTTTAGCCACAGCAACGCGTGGCCGGGTCAGCTAGTATATATATATATATATATATATTCTTCTATTATCTCCGTATAATATTTATATAAATATATATATAATATATAATATCTATTTATCTCCGTATAATATTTTTATTTTCACTAATAATTGCTACTTACGCACTGTTTGTTTCACTTTTTTGTTCTTTTTTTTTAATGTTACTGTAATATCTGTTGATACTTGTACGTCGAATGAATTCCAAATAAGATTAATTTTGCAGCACCATCAATATATGTGCAATTGAGTTGTTCCCTGGTGTTTCTTTATTGTCAGATTTATTTCTCACTCAGATAAGGAATTGTTTTTCTTTTTTTTTATTTTTTGTCTGTTTATTTTATTTTGAGACGGAAATATTGTACGTTATTGTGGATGCATTGTTTGAAAATTGGCTTTGCTAATGCTAGATCGTTGTTACCTTCCATACATGATGTTAAAAGAATTATTTTACAAAATGATTTCGATATTTTTTTAATTTGTGAGTCTTGGCTAAAGAGTATTACTGATAATTCCCTTCTGAACATAAGAAATTACAGACTATTTAGAGCAGATAGAAATCGTAATGGTAGAGGTTTGTGTATTTATATTAAAAATGGGATCCACAGTGTTATAATCTCTAGTAGGCAGGATTTTATATGGGAGCAGTTGTGGATAAGGGCAAGTTTAAATAAAAAATCATATGCCATAGGAGCTATTTACAAACCTCACGAGCAAAATGTGTGCAGTTTTTTAGATGAGTTTGAAGATAGCCTGATTTCTATATATCCTACAGTCGACGAAATTATTTGTTTGGGCGATTTTAATTTAAATTTACTCAACTTTGAAGATACTAATGTTAAGAAGTTCAATTCAGTATTGGAGTCGCTAAATTTATGTCAAATAATTGATGAACCTACCAGAATTACAGCAACATCGGCAACCCTTCTGGATTATATTATAGTTCCTAAGGGTTTCGAATGTGAAAAAGGAGTAATGCAGCAAATCATCTCAGATCATTCAATGGTATTTTGCAAATTTCAAACTAGCAATAATATACAGGTAGGACCAAAATATATTACTTACAGGAATTTTCGGAATTTTGACGAAGACGGATTTCAGCGGGATCTATTCAACACATCGTTTTTTAGGATATACGATCAAGAAAGTGTAGATGGAAAAGTCTCTTATTTAGTAAACTGTTTGAATGCCTTGTTTGATAAGTATGCTCCTTTTGTTACATCGAGAGTTACAAAGCCTAAAGCACCTTGGCTAACATTTCCTATAAAAGTAATGATGGCTGAGAGGGACAAAGCCCTAAAAAAATATAAACGAACAAACTGTTTAGCTCATTTACAAGCCTATAAAGACTTACGCAACTTTACATTCGAATCGATCAAAAGAGAAAAAAAGGCTTATTTTACTCACCAACTCAGTAACAATAACAATCCGAATGATATGTGGAAAACCTTGAGACAAAATAAATTTTTACCTGAGAAAAAATTTGAAATACCCGACACAATAAATGATCCAAATGAAATTAATAAGTTCTTCATTGAGTCTATCCCTCAAACTCAACCATCTGCAGATGTTATCAATTTTTATGAACTCAACAGGCAAACTGACTTTGATTTCAATTTTCATGAAGTTAACGATCTATTCATTTTTGAAACCATTTGTGCAATCAAAACTAAAGCTAAGGGCATTGATGGGTTGAGCATTGATATGGTTAAATTGTGCTGTCCTCATATTATTCCTTTTATAACTCATATAATAAATTTTTGCATATGCGAAAACGTGATTCCAAATGCATGGAGGAAGGCAGTTGTAAAAGTTTTACCAAAAAAAAAGGTCCCCACTGAATTTAAGGACCTGCGGCCAATAAGTGTTCTGCCGTCACTGTCAAAAATTTTGGAAAGGGCACTGGAATATCAAATTAAGGATTATTTACACGACCACGCCCTAATTCCTTCAGTTCAGTCAGGCTTTCGTAAAGGTTTTAGCTGTACAACTGCCTTGCTCCATATTACTGATGACATTTTAAAAGCCACAGATAAAGGCCAGGTTACAGTGCTAGTATTATTAGACTTTAGCAGAGCATTTGATACCATAAATTATGACCTAATGATTGCTATACTGAAGTATATGGGATTTTCCAACAATGCTTGTATCCTCATCGAAAATTATCTTAAAAATCGACAACAGCAGGTTTGCATGAATGGTACTAGTTCCGATTACTTATCATTGAGATCTGGTGTTCCACAGGGATCCATTCTTGGACCATTATTGTTCTCCATATATACTTCTCACATTCTTGTCAAAATAAAAAAATGGAATATTCATTTGTACGCTGATGACACTCAGCTGTATTATAGCTTCAAACCTCAAGAAATAGAAAATGCTTCTGCAGTTGTTAATGATGATCTAAAGCTTTTTATTGATTACGCCACAGATCACTGTCTGCTGATCAATTCAACAAAATCAAAAGTCATGTTATTTGGTAGTAAACATCATAGACAAAACTTGACTCCAAATATTAATATTAATAATGAGGAACTAGCATTAGTAAATGAAGCAAAAAATTTAGGCGTGGTAATGGACTCTGAACTGAGATTTGTGAAACACGTTAATACACTGATACAACGAGCTTATTGTAACATTAAGTTAATATATGGTAATCGGCATCTATTTCCTACTCACGTTAAAGAATTACTTTGTGAAACGCTAGTTTTATCATTATTTAATTATGCAGATGCCCTGTATGGGCCCAACTTAACCGTCCAATTCAAAAATAAAATTCAAAAAGTCCAGAATTCATGTCTACGTTTAATTTTTGGAATACGAAAAAGACAAAGGATTTCGTATAAATTGAGGGAAATCAGGTGGTTGAATATGGAGAACAGGAGAAAGCTGCATTACACCAATGTATGTCATGGCGTGATTGTGAATAAAAAACCTCCATATCTGCATCGTAAAATTACATATCGCTCTGATATACACAATATTAATATAAGAAATAAGGGGTTACTGACAGTTCCTTCCTTCAGGACAGAAATTTTCAGACGTTCTTTCAGCTACCAAATATGTCACTCAGTTCCATTAGAGCTTAAAAACCTCAGTGTTCCAAATTTCAAGAGAAAATTTAAAGCACACCTTTTAAATCACCAATAACATAGTTCTTTTTCCAGACTCTAGGTGCTTGTGTTTTTTATGTAGGAAGGTAATATTTAACGTATTTCATAGGTTCAAACAATGCATTTTCAATGATTCTGACCGTAACTGTCTCAAATAAGTAATTATTTTCGGTATTCATAATCATTCATACACACGTCTCTGTTTTTGGGTTAAGTGGAAGAATATTTTTGGTTATGTCTAGTACACGACCAAAAATAAACTTCGCCCTTTATGGTCAATCAAATCTATGTTACCAAGACTGTATGCATGTAAACCTTTAATTGACTATAATAAAGACGATTATTATTATTATTATTATATATATATATATATAGTTCTTGACTTCAGTCAATATAACTGATCTTTCTACCCCTGAAGTCTGATTCATTAAAGTTCGGAACACCATCAAACTTTTTCTCTTGAGAATATGGCGATGGGAGTTAGTAGCAAGGCCTGCTCGCTGAGGAACTTCGATGTAAGTCGATGGTCTTTGGTATGAGAAATGTCATAAAGAACATTCTAACTACTAACTCTTGGGTAGCTGCTGAGCGAGGCACTGGAGAAGTTGAGACAAACCGTCCGGTACATGACTGTGCGATTACTTCGAACTGCTTAGAAATTAGTGACAGTATGAAATTGATATAATCTTTTCAGGTTTCCTCAGTACCGGAGATAATGTTATACCTGGGAATCTCGGGCTCAAAGACCAGAATATTGCACTGAAATGGGTGAAGGAGAATATCCATTCATTCGGAGGGGATCCAGCTAAAATAACACTGGGAGGTCAGAGCGCTGCTGCCGCTGCTGTTGGTCATCACATTCTCAGTGGAAAATCAATCGGTGCGATTCTTAGTTGAATACTCGGCATATTTTTGAACATCCATCGTCCAAGGACACAACATGATTTCATTTAAATTTTTTTAAGTACTTTGCTCAGTAATATGCTAGAGAAGAAACATCAATTGAATCATAAGCATTCAGTTTTATATTATATAGTATTATTAAGAATCAGGGTTAGTGATTTATTAAATCAAAATTTCTGAAATTTTGCAGTTGCACTGACTCATTCGAAAACACGTATTTTGATGTGTTACTGACGAAAAAGTTGTCGTGCTTTGTGAGACATTGTCCACATGAAACGATTTGGCCTGCCTCTAGAACGGTTGACCTACCACATCACATCCATTGAGAATCAAACCATATTTTTGGATATTATGAAATAGAAAGAAAAAAATATGTAGTCAATATTCGTTAAAGATCCATTGATATGTCAATGTCTAACATTTTTCAGTAATGTTGAATAGAGGCGTTAAATTTGACAGCTTTGACGCATATTGTTCCTATCAGTGTTCGACATGGTGACGTTACTATTTTATTTCGTACCGCTCAAATATGATCTTCTCACCTTCTTGTAAAAAAGTAGGCTTTTTCAGCATATTGCTTGGTTGCCTTGGTGATTGCACCGAAATATACAAAACTGTACAAAAAATAAATTTGCACAACGAGTAAAGAGAAATATCTGCTTACCGGCAGTTTTCGGTGTCTGTCATTACTGTTTTCCAGTAGTCATATAAACTCTGAATATCAGGAACCAGTTCATGCACATATCTTCAATTCCATATTGAATTGAAATCGATTAATTTATACGTTAATATCCCGTTTACGTGAGGCTGGCCGATTAGCTGTCACAAGAATTTCACATAATGAAAATATGAATCCAATTTCATTCGTTTGAGAAATACCAATCACAACTTGGATGTCTTGTAGTAGAATATTCTAAATATCCACTAATTGACTGAAATATGGATATTGATGATGATTCTTCTTTCAGTGGAATCAATTCAATTCAACTGGTACAAAAAAAGCATTTTCGAGACTCCGCTTCTGGTCATCCGGCTACTCTCTGACTTGTCCGAAAAACAAGGATTTATCGTACTACTTAAACCAATATTTATTGATCTCTATCTTAAGGGTATTAGGGTATTGTGATAACTGTGATATTATTATTCGTTTTGCTTATGTAATCAGAAATAATTTGATTCGATTGAACTTCTCTTCTAACATACATTTGTCGATATAAAGAAATGTCATATTATGCAACTACAATTCGTCTTTCAGGCCTATTCAGAGGAGTAATCATGCAGAGTGGTACTCCACTTTGTGGAAAAATGTTCCAGAAAAATCCTAGGTACTTTGCATTCAAGTTGGGAAGTTCATTGAAGAAAAAGTTTGGGAACCAGAATTCCTCTCGAGAACTTTTGAAGTTACTCCAAACTGTTTCTGCGGAGGAAATAAAGAAAAACAGTGACTTAGAGGTGAATTTTTGATGATGTTTCTGATATTTATTCTGCTACGTGGAAGTTATCCGAAAAAGCTCTTTACATTAAACTGAATTGATGGGAATCCATACAGGTTAAAAAAACGGCTTTTCTTTCATTGTTACACAATAGCACCTCAAGCTATAAGAAGAATCTATTATATCATTCTGGGAATTGTAGTCTATTTTTCGTATCATTTGTATTGAATAGATCATACTGGTTAATGTACTGGTAATTTGAGTTTCATTTTAGAGATCGAATTCCAAATAGTTCATCCAGTCATACATTATCTCACGGAATTCTCCACAGTGAGCTTCGAATGGTTTTTTTCATATCAAAAACTGTTTTGATTACTCAAAAGAATTTACCATAAATTATCAAAAGCTCAGCATCTTCTTATATACCCATGAAATTCATCAAATAATAAGAGAATCTTTCATCACATAAAACGATTGGTAGAAAATCAGATATTGGTGCAGAAGTAAAATCCCATTGCGGTTTCAGAAACAAAATAATATTATTCACCACTGATCGTATACATAAGGAAACTCGTTTCAACACTAGGAATGAGGGTGTTGAAAATGTTTTCTATTCATGAAGATGTTCAAAGATTTATTGTTGACTTTTTCTACAAAAGAGTTTCAATCGAAAGAAGATCATCTGTAAGGTGATTCCTGCCTGCGCCCTTCTGTTTTGGAAGTTTTCTTTTCGAATTACCCCATTTCTCGATTTTTCCTGAATAGTCCAAAATTACCGATCTGATTGATTTTTTTTATCAATCCATGTTGTGAAAATTTTATATAACTGTTCAGCTTGATGAAGAGATACAAATGGAATGAAAATAACATCGTTTCTTTGAATTCCGACTGGGTTGATTTTCGAAATAGTTCTCAAGTATACGTTTTGATGCTATCAATTTCAAAGGGAGAATAGCAAGATAGTTGTTTCGAAACAGTTCTGTTAACTGAATGTTCTGGGAAACTGGAATATCTACTTTCAACCAATCTTCTCGTTCTTGCCTATCTTTTATTCATTTACTGTAGCTGAAAATCTATATATACGAGTATTATGTTATGTCAATTGCAGATTCCTGTCGAACTGAGAAACTCAGTTGGTAATGAAGATAACAGAATATGGGCACCAGTGGAAGATGGTATATTTATTAAGGGTCCCATGCATGATAATCTGAGACTGGGACAATTCAATAGGGTTCCTGCTCTAATAGGCATTACCTCCGAAGAACAAATTCATTTCGGTTAGCCTTTTCATTCAATAGATGTATGAATTTTCTTTTTGTGTAACGAAAATCGATATGACGTTGAGATTTCACTGATCGCTTTTATATTTCAGATTTGGAACCACTCAAATCAAAGGCAGAATATTTTGACAGTGATGACGCGTTTCTGATCAATGGCAACCTCAACATTAAGAAGCATAATAAAGTTGTTGCTGGAAGAAAACTGAAAAATGTTTATACTAATAACTCATTCGAGAAAAATTTTGGATCATTCGTGAGGGTAGGTATCAGTTAAATGCTACGTACGTCATTCGCGATCCACGAACAATGTTGGTATTTCCTCAAAAGGAATCCTGATGTTGAGTGCTTATTTCGAATGGAATTGAGCAAATATCCTGAGAACTAAGAGTTCCTCAAGATATGTTTTCGATGGCCAAAAAATTATGTTGAAGTTAACTTGAGGGCCTCAACTACTATCTGGTGTAAGATGGTGTTAAATTCAATATTTTTCTAAAGTTCTTTATCCATCAAGTTTTCAAATGTTGAATGAAACGAGTTAGTGATATTGGGTTGAAATTGAAGGGTGTCTCATGCTTTTCAATTTTATTGCAGTATATCAGTGATGCAAAATATACTACTGCTACTGCCAGACACGCGGACCTGCAGTCAAAATACACAGACGTATATTTTTATCAATTTTCTTATCATGGTCTGCTCAACAATAATAACGTAACAGTGCCAGGTGAGTGATAATGCCAATCACACCTTCAGTTTCCATGAACAAGTTCTATGAACAAGTATTATTACATTATCCTTTCAATGAAAAAAAAACTAATGGAGCATCGTGATATATTCATTGGGGAATTGATATAGAATCTATATAATGTTCTCATGAACTATCTGAAAAAATAGGAACACTCTTTTCAGGCTTTTTTTATGTGGTGAGAAAAAGGTGCCAGAAATCATAAAAAGGGCTGCCTCGGTGTAAATTTGAAAGAGAGAGAGTTGTTGCTCTACTTCGGAAATTTATTATTGTTACTATTGCCATGATTTATCATCGAATCTTTCGATCAAGGGGCACCATCACTTTTTCGCTTTCAGAGTTCTTGAGAATTTTTATGATGTATTTTCTGCCATTCGAAAAGTGTAGTGGAAATACGTTTTGGTATGTGGATATGCCAAACTCGTTCTCGAAGAATCGAATCAGAATATCCTCATATCAAATATACGAAATCACATTGGAAGAAAGGGAAGCCTTCTCTTGGTTTGAGAGGATTCAAAAAAAATATGTGGCAGTTGTATGCTAAAATAAGGTTTATGGTGGAAATCTTTATATAGTATATGGTTTTATTCAATTATATTACCAGATCAAACGAACTTTAATGCAATTTTGTGACATGGTTTCGGTTACAAAAGAATATTTTTTTTGGCAGGAGTCACTGAAATACTAGAAAATGAGTAACCTTTTCTATGATTTGACTAAAATAATAATTACATTGAAATTCGAATAAATCTGAACATTTTCGTTTCCTCCGGCAGCTGAATATAATTACATGTTGAAATTATGTCGGGAAGAATAGTTTTCTGAAGAGTGAATATACATTTCTCCACTGTGTCTTCATCACAGGTGCTGGAAGGGTTGGACACGAAGAAGACACATTTTATCTCTTCAAAAAAAAGTTTCAATCTGATATGGAGAAAGTGCCAGAATCTGATATGATAACCCAGAGGAGAATGTTGAAATTATGGACAAACTTCATCAAAGACTTGTGAGTATTGGAAAGATAGTACCAAATCTTTATATTCCTACAGACAAGGATTATAATGGAACTTGGTTTCTGGAAATGAAATAATTGTCAAATTGAGCTGGATTTTTTGCAGTGCCAACTCTGGTGAAAATTTGATTGTCTCAACACATTTTTTCATGCTTTATTGTTATGTTCCCATAGTGAAATGAAATGATTTGCTTCCCAAAATGATTGGAAAATTATTTTTGGGATGGGATGATCAAATCTCACAAATGCAATTAGAAATATAAAATCAAATGCTATATTCAACAATAATACACGATCCCGATATTCTCCTCTGACTCTTTTATTGAAAATATTTTCATGTAGAGCAGATTACCATGAAAATCAAATTCATTTTTTGTTTAAAGGCATGCATAATATACCTACATACGAGGTGCAGTTTGAACACACAATCAACATTTTTGTATAACGCTTTCAAAAAGTGTCAAGAATTAATGGAGCATAGTTTTTGGTTACTAGAGACTTAATAGTTTAGTTAAATGTAATTGATGATATCGTGTTTTGGGAGTATGCTGGATATTTTCAATGTATCATTCAGAACCATATTTTTCGATGAATAAATGAGGATGCGTGTGATAATTTCTTATGATTGGAAGTAGAAAACAGCATCTCACAATAATTTGTTTTATATCACAACATACAGAACCAATAACATAAGGAGAAGAAAAGCAATGAGCATATACGGAAGATTGGTGTTCGAGAATAATGAGTGCAATTTTCATAATGTTCGATATGGAATTCATTGCATGCATGTCATAATCGGAAACCATCGAAACCTACTGATGAATCCAGTTGATATAACCCTTCACTATTGATGATGAACTCATGCTCAATATTGAGCTCCCTTTATATCAAAGAGAACTAGATATAGTGAACCCATGCTGAATCAACAGTGTTATTTTTCAAAAATATTCCATGAGTTCGACATTAAATAAATCAATGATAATTTAACCAGTTTGTAACTGTAAATAATTTTTTTCCAGGAACCCTACTCCTACTGAAGACCCTCTACTGTCTGGCATAAGATGGCCGAGAGTGAATTCGAACAAATTCTTGTACTTAAATATCTCTGACACGTTAAAAATCGAAGAGAATCCAAGGAAATATCAGGAATGGAAAAAAATATTTGACGAATATGCTGAAAAGTTACAAACAACATACTGAAGGTTAAATGTACCTATTCACAATTCCTAATAAATATTTCTGTCCATTGTGATTTTTATTCGAAGCAAATATGGAGCTGATATGGTTAATAGATATATAGGTATCTGTCAACCAAAAAAATTATAGATAGATAAAAGTCGGTTGATATCGAGTTGAATATACCAAAAAAAAAAAGAAGGGGAACGATGAATGGTTATAACAGCCTATGAATTGTATGATATCACTATAAATTTTATTCAAGACTCACTATTGAGTTTTCTATAGAAAATGTCTGCACACCTCAGAATCCAGTGAAGTTATTTGGTTTGAACACATGATCAACCACAATTGACCAGTGCAGCATTCTTACGAATAATTCTAACACTCAAATATTCAATAGTAGGTGAATCGACCAGTTAATGAACAATTAAGCATAATTTTACATTCGATGAGCAAGCAACTAGAATATTTCCAACATATGACATTGAAGGTAGGGTTTTCATCTTTCGTTGATACTTTACAAAGGTCGAGCATAATTAGAGACCGCATTTGGGACTGTATTTGGGTGAAAAACGACTTTTTTCGGGAAAACACAAAATTCCAGTGAATGAACGCATAGATCCAGTGAACGAATATGCGATAACCAGTCAATGAACACTTCTTTATTGTAGAATGATTTTTATTAGGTACAATGCATAGAACTAAATGTCAACGTGAATAGAGCCCGAATCCTGGTTTTCCATGGGTTTTTCGATCTTCTTGATGATATCTCCCTCCTTATACCATATTTTATCAGGGGGGTTAGGCCACTTCCATAATTTTTTACCAGTTTTTTGCATTGCGCTGACTTCAAAGTCAGTCCCCTGTTTATTCAAAACTCTGCCTGGATATAACTTTTTATTATATTCGACTACCACATAGTCCCCAATTTCGAAACCAGAAATTGTATTGTCTTCAATTTTTTCAATGATCTCGGAATTGATTATTGATTCTTGGTCAATAGAAGTTGTGATATTCGAACTATTACAGGTTTCTGGAACTACATTTTCTCCAGAACACTGCTTCTTAGATCTTTTTATGATAGTTCTGGTATCTTTCTTTGTCTCATTGACTTTGCGTTTCTGATTCATACGTGATTTCTTCTCTATTTCTTTTTCAGCTTTTTTATTCTGCCTCTCAATTTTCTTAGCCTCGCGATCTTTTTCCTTTTTATTCTTAATATCCTCTTGTTTTTTCTGGAAGTTCAACCAGTTTTCAGATGTTATTGCATGGGGCATACGATTGTCATCACGTGATTTTCTTTTCCGCTTACTCATATCTTCTTGTTTTGGCCAATGTAAGTGTTCTACCCAAATAGAGTTCGCGTCAATTGTTTCTGGATTCTTGTCCACGAGAACGATGTTTGACAAAATGTTTATCTTGCAGTTCGAAGTTTCATTGGTTTCCGAAATTATAAAAACTCTGTCGAAAATTTCAAAATGTGTTCGCATTCGCAATAAATACAATTTTTCCCCTCAACTATGACTCTTTGACACTGGTCACATTTGAATGCCGTTGCACTGTGGGATACTGCAGTTACGGTTTCAATAGGAGCTCTTGATTTGTCAATATTGAAGGTGTAAAAAGGCATTTTGTCTGGGACAGTTACAATATTCTCACATTCGTTGTTTTTATCACATGGCAGTGTATTATAGGTATCGTATAAAACTCCTTCGATCTCAATTGGTAGATTGTTCAGGAAATCTTCATCGAAATGATCAGATTCACCCTTTTCTTCCCCTGCAAAATCATTGATGTCCTCACCTTCAATTTCAGTTAATTTTCCTGCTTCTGGTTCATTCTCCTTTTTCTCTGATTCCATTTTACAAATTCTCCATAGGGAAAACATATCATCTCTCTCACCTATATCTCAATAGAGACTTGCATTATATCTGGCAGTTTTGGTGTCACCTATGAAATTCTCTATAACTTTCAAACAAGTCTTGTGATCTTCCTTCGTTAAAGTAACATTGGTATTTGTCTTTGGGAAAATTTCTTTGCGCCTAGTTGAGATACATTTCATGTAGTCGACGGCATCTTCATTCAGTGGATACAAACCACAACTTCGGAATGCATTTACTATTGTACTGACCTTCGTCGCTTTATCAAATGCTTCTTTGAATAAATGGCAAAAATTGTGACGTGTTATTGATGTGCTAGTTTTCTGTTTGAACTTTCGGCAAACTTCTCTCCACTCTGTTTTCAAAGGTCGAAATAGACCAACGTCACACGGCTGCAGAATATGGGTGGCATTGGGATACAGACAATATAGTATTATCTGTTTAGCGACACAGAATTCAAATAAATCCATGTTATAATGGGATTTATGGCCATCAATGAACAATATTACAGGAAATAAAGTGTTTCTTTCTCGTACCCAAGGGTAAAAGACGTAAGCGATGTATTCAAAGAATCCTGCTGCCGTCATCCAACCCGTATCGGATCGTCCTATTGCCCACCCATGGGGAACACCTAGTGCTATCTCTTTTGGAATCCTTTTGTAGGGGAACATAACCATCGGTGGTGCTGCCACTCCTTCTGCACAGTAAATACATAGGACTGTGATAGATTCTTTTTCTTTGCCAGAGGATACCTCGTAAAGGTTTTTGAAGTTCTTCGTAGTTGGACCAAGAATCAATCCTGATTTAGTGCATGTTCTCACTCCCGTTTCGTCGGCATTGAAAATTCGTGATGGATCCTCTATTACAAATAGCTTATTTTCATCTTTGAGAAAAGCTTTCAAGTCGTGAAACCATTCCCTGATCGCCTCTTCGGTAACGGAAGCTCTTGATCTGGAAATGATTTCGGTATTCCTCTTTGTGATATCGGGGTTTCTCTGTAGAAATAGTTTCAACCACTTGTCACCAGGTCTGTCATCAACGAAGGGATTTGGTCTTTGAACGGCCTTGAGGATTTTCTGCACCGCATCCTTAATTTCGTTCGGATGCATTGGGAAGCCTAATTTGGCTTTCGATATGATCCAGTGGTTAAGTCTTTTCTCTTCATCGATATTCAGAACAGGCTGTGGACCCATTTTGCGAATATTTGGCACTTTCCCGCTAATTTTGTTATGAAGAGTCGATTTCGGGACTCCAAATTTCTTTGAAGCCGCATTTAAACTGCAAACGCCGTTATTAATTTCAGTCAGAGCTCTTCTCAGTGTCTCCTCCGAGTATTTGAAGCGGTTATATGAGCGAGTTTGATTTTCCATCTGTAATAACAGTAAAAAATAATTCTCAATCTGAATAGAAAGAAATATGCCAGTAAATGAACAGGTCCCCCCTAGTAGTTGAACCCCACGCTGATGCGTGTTCATTCACTAGTTATGATGGTTTTACTGACGAATAGACTCATTGAACAAGCACAGGCAGTATCTATCATCTATATAAGACTCATTTTTGAATGAATTAAAAACGACCCAAAAAACCCAGTTAATGAACGCCCGTTCATTTACTAGATTTTGCTTGTATTTCTTGCTAGTCATTGAATATTTCACTTAAAATTATATACCAAGTATAAAATAATACATTTTGCTAAAATTCATAACATTATTGAGTGTTCTATGAGATAACTTCAATGAGGTAAATAAGATATAACTCAGGATTATACTACACGCAGTTTCTGGATGGAGCGTTTACAGCTTACCTTGTAGAAAATGGTTGCCACTGATACCACTTGGTGAACGTCCACACTACGCACTCTTTCATTCAGACTGAAAGGGAAACTGTTTAGGGTCCAGTATATGAACACACTAAAGCACAGGCGGAGTTTAATATGACGAACAGATTGACAAGCTATCAGTAGGGCCAATCTTATTATTTCGACATAACTGCTCTCCCGTTCATTCACCGGTAAGTGTTCACTCACTGGTCTATTCACTAAATTTTCTGACCGAGTAGCCCTTGAACAGTCACGAATACTAATGTTTTTATTACAATTTCCTCGAGCACGTTGCATGTGAATCAGGAAATTATGGTGGCATCAGATCGTAATAGGAAATATGCATAATATTCGAATTCGTAACAAATATAATTTTCTCGAATCTTTATCATCATCATATTATAATCAAAAAATATATTTTCATTCAGTAATCACTCAAATCCAGATAATATCAAATGAAAATCGCAGAAATAGAAAGGGAACTTCAAACACAACCATTGTTCAAAACGAAAGGTTATCAAATGACACAACAGTGGATTTATCGGAATCAATATTCATACTATATTAGTGATAAAATATTTCACACCGGTATTTCTGTGACGATTTCCATCGAATCTAAGAACAATGCACCAAATCTCGATTATACGTGCCCAGAGGTCCCCAATAGGAGTTTTTGCCATGCAGAAGGTGGAGTGATTCTGGTTCTGCGATATCTTATTTGTTTAGCGGCCCTGATGAAAAATCAAAATTTTTGACCTTGGGGAAGGTGCGCGCGATCCGCAATTTGGGATTGAAGGTACGAAAAATTGGTTTTTCAGCTTCAATTCCATATCGGTTGACCCCACGACGAAAATGTTCGAAATCGATTAGAAGGAGACAAAATCCCCTAAAATTTTTGTATCCACAAGTTTTTTCGTAAGTCTAACGGGTGTCGAGTTTTTCCCATTTTCAAAAATGATTGGTAGCTATTCGTTATCTAATAAGTGAATATCGTTGTTTCGTAGCTATTCGTTATATAATTATCACATTTTGTGAATTCCAAAGCTCACTCATTTTCCCGCCAACAGTTGGTAGAGGTAACAGCGCGTTGTTTTCAACTGTGGGATCCCCAGTAGGCCTAATCTCTAGATGTTTCTATCCGAGTTTGATTCGTTCATTTCCTCTTTTCTGGCGGTCTGCGTTGGTTGATGGTGTCTTCGTCGTAATCGTCATAGTCAATGTCACAGTCGTATCCGTTGTCTGCCGTGTGAATCTTTGCTACGGCAGGTGATATGCCGTCATCTTCATTCCCGCTGTCGAGGACAACTCCTGGTACATTTTCACAAGATTCGACGTTCTAGAATCCACACACAATGGAGCACCTCAGCCTACCCTCCCTGTAGCAACATACGGCACCACATCCCTTCTTAATATTGCAAAAGATTTCGTTCAATAAGGCATCGGGCTTCGTTATAGGAGTAAGCCCATTCTTGTCAAATCTACAGCTTAATTCGGATGGATTTTTGGGAATTTCACAGCATTTTTGGACCTGATGGTGGGTCCAGAACATGTGGTACCGTGTCGCATCCTTAGTGAAAATCCGGGCGTGAAGAAGCCGGGTTGAATTTGTTTTTCATTGATAATTTGGCGAACCGTTGGTACCTGATATATTCTAAGGTTTCCTTCTCGTCTCCACCATATACAGCAACGATAAACCGTACTCCAGCGTCTTCGTTCGTGGTCTTGTACTTGGCATTCAGATCTTTGATGATGCTAATCAGTTCATTCAGTTCTTTGTTTGTCGAACAAGCTGAAGAAATTTGATTTTCCCTTTGTTGAAGAGGGATACCGTCGTGTCACAACCACTGAATCTGTGTAGAAACAAGATGTTTTCAGCTACTTCTCTCACCTTTAAACTTCTAGCCGAATACACTTATTCAGCAGTATTTCATCTTCCTGGTTCGCGACGATCCTTACTATGTCAACAGCACCAGAACGATGGAAACAGCGTCAGATGATGAAGAGGTGGAGGTGTTGAAAATCAGTACATCAGCATCTTCTTCAGCATGCTCAACCGTAAAAGAGGCCGCTTCGAAATCTCTTTTAGGATATGAATCAGGCGGACTCGTGTTTTTCATTGGGGCCAAAAATCGTTCTTGAGATACGTGAACAGTCATTGTCGCATCAGGAGAAGACAATTGATATTAAATATAAAGACTAGGGTCAGCAATTCTTATAACTTACAATATAAAGTACCTACTTCAACGACAACCTGCAAAGTTTTTTGGTCTGTTAAGGACTTCGACTGTTACTACCACTTATTCACTACCTTATATTGTTAATTATGAAATAGCTTACCCCAATAACATATTGTAATTCATTTTCGCGTAATTAATCGTAAACAGATTGAGTTAGAGTTTTTGGAAAAATTTACATGTTTCGTCTTCTGTAACTCGCCACCCGTTCGACTTTCGAAAAAAAGTATATAGAAAATATTGTCTTTTCAAATTTGATTTGAACATTTTTTTTGTGGTGTCAACTATTATGAGGTTGAATCGGAAAAAAATAATTTTCCGTAACTTTCATCCAAGATGGCGGATCTCGCGCACCATCCCCAAGGTCGAAAACTTGTATTTTCCATCAGGGTCCCTAACCTCATAACATATCCCAAAATCAGAATCACTTCGCCTTTTGCAGGGCAAAGGTCTTTTTTGCTACGCATTGACTGGCGTAAATGTTCTTGAGTCCATAACACAGATTGGTATTCATAAATGCCAACAGCAGAGATCTATATTTCCGATATGGTTTGTAACTGACTCAACCTAGCTCAGTTTGAAACCGAATTTTCAATGCTAAATAGCTGATGCGAAACTCAATTCTGATTAATTCATACTGATCTGTATATGAATATAGCACACTAACGTCAAAATGATCTACACAACAATATAAACACGATTTTAGAGATAAATCATTCCTTCTCATTTTGCTCGAAATACGAAAACACACTTTATCTGGTGTAGTATCCCGTGCGCTCCTGATAAGCATAAGAAATGCTATTTCTTGTGAAAATAGATAGAAAGTGTACAAATGAGTGAAATAATCTTCAACCTCACGAGTTTTGCCTTAGTTTCTTTAACAAAAATAAAAATATAAAAAATATGTCAGAATAGTCAATAAAGAAGCATAATTTTGGATTCTAGAAACAAATTTCGGAATATATTGTATATATATATATATATATATATATATATATATATATATATATATATATATATTATTATAGCACAACCCTTGAAATAAAAATTAGCGAAAGCTTGGGTAGAAAAAGAGTAATCTTTTTCTATAGACCGAGAAGCCCGGATAGAAAAAAAACTTTGTGTGTTCATTTTCATGTGATAGCAGTTTGTGTAACAAAACCTAATGATGAATACGGAAACGTCAAGGATCAACTGGTGAGCTTCTTTTATTTGCATTCGTAGAATAGAGAGATAGAAAGAGAGAGACAGGTAGAGAAAGAGCCTGCTCTTGTTGCATTTCAGAAAACCATACCATGGTGCAATAATATGGCCGCAAAAAGTCCCGTGCGCTCCTGATGGGGTATAGGGAACGCTCCTTGTGCAAAAAGCTACAAGACACGGCACTGCGAATGAAAACAAACCGGGTGATTCTAAGCAAATTGAAATACATTTTTTGACATGAGGACCGTCCTAGGTCCCAAGGGGCCCCGACTACCTTCGAAATGATCAAACTTCGGGACCATTTCAAAATAAACCCCATCATTCCATCTGCCTTGATTGCCAAGTTACAGCTCTTTCGAAGTTTTATGTAAGGTTGAAGCTATATTTGCTCGTTAACATCCCCACTAAAACGAATATCGACCGAAAAGAGAATAAAAAAACAGTATCAGGATTTATTCTACGAACTCCGCAGGCTCCACCCGGACTTTTTTTTCTTATTCTTTATTTAACGTCGGCCTATTTCCGCTACCAAGGCCAATCACCGACGCCGGTGAGCACACTTCCCCCAACCGGAAATTTTGCCGAACCCTCTGGTATTCCAACCAGAGGTAGGGATCTTTAACGAGCCCAACATCCATGGACTCGGGACCGATGGCTTTACGTCCCCTCCGAAGGACGTCATATCCTCAATATATCTTATGCTCATTGATATATTGTCTGCGAGCTATGATATGCTATTCCGCTGCAGCTGTACGGGCTTTCGACACGGTATTTCCCTGTATGGTCACTTATCCAAGTACTAACCGCGCTCGGCGTTGCTTAACTTCAGATATCGAATGACTGTCAGTCAACCTGAAGAGCTGGGCCATGCCCTCCGGACTATTTTGTCAGACTAGTGGTTCTGATAAGGAGTGTTTTCGTTGGTTCCAGATGAACGGTATTCTCGAAACTCAAGACCATACCGGCATGCCGGTTTCAAAGTCGTATTCCCATGGAAATGATGACTCTCCAAAATGTACAGTAACAGATGGTCTGAACTCAGATTAGATGGATATTTGCACATAACCTGATCTCAGTTAGGAAAGTTAGATCAGAAATCAATAGAATTCTCATGATGATGGCTCAAACTATAAGCAAAAACAAATAGAGGAGGCGTTATTTTCACAGACGACTGGCCTGTTCTGTGAGAATGGGATACTTGAATTTTCAAGAAGTAAATATTTGATCTGCTGACTTGAGTAGAAAATCATAAAATTCGTAATTCCCCAAACATATCCTCCCAAGTCAAATAACATGAAAGCAGATGCCATCATACGACACATTATGATAGAATCCTTCTTTCTTATATACTGTCTCTGGATTATTAAACATTTCATTGAAATGAGGGCTATCAAAAACCGTTTTTTATTAGTCGTACAAAATTTAATAAAAGTGAATTCTGAATATTTCCCTACGCGTCTCGTCTCATCTGGCCAGCAATTCTTTAACAAACTCAAGTTGTTCCGAACTTGTATGGAAGTTCGAGAATGTTTTGATCAAGGGGTTGTTCTGAATATAAATAGCCACTTCCCAAAAAGTAACAATTCCGTCATTAACAATTGAAAAGTTCACTTTCGAAGGTGGAAGTGAGAGGTAATCACGAGAAATGATTCTAACACAAAATTAGAAATAATATTGTAGCGATTTTTGACTCATTATAGAGAAACCTCGAAGACATGAAAGTTCTTCAACTGATACAGAATATCGCTGGGGAAATTCAATCAGTTGAAAAGGAGAGCTTTCTTTTTGAAAGGCATGTGCCATGAGTTTGGGTCTATTGATCGAATACATGAACAGATCTGATAGTTCTTTGGGTTTTCGTGGGTTTCTCTACGGTTGAAAGGCCAAATGCAAAAAAAAACAAAACAGTAAGACTCCTTAACGGATCGCTCCAAAGGGCTGACACTAAAAAATACTACTTCACCAGTACTAGGAAGTGCTTCCTGGACGCACTCATGAGTGTGTTTGATGACAATATTTTTTCACTCTTTCATTTAGGATCTGTAGTTTGTCATACCTCTCTTTCAGAGCCTGATGTTAAGTCTGATGGATTTCTTTTTCTCACCAAATTGCCTTTTCACGATCTTTCCTCGCATAAATCATGTCAATAGGAGTCATAAATTGTTTCCTCTCTTGATCAATCTCTCCAGCCTCCCAAATATCAAGGATGTGATTAAAACTTCTCGTATGAGGTAAATCTTTTTCCTTAAAACGAATAATTTATCCATACATGGTGCTAAAATCGCTAACAGTCTATATGAACTTTCCCAGCGGAGTTAGTCATGTGCCATTTGAAAAAATGATTTCAAATGACTCCGACATATTCTGTTTGAGGTGAGCCCTTCTCGAGTCAAACCAAACATTACAATGTATGTGTCTAGTTATACTTTGGTTGGTCCCATCCAAATAGATCAGCTCTATGACTGATATGCTCAAGTTGAAAGAATGATTCACCATGCTCCCATCTCACGATGCCTGACTAGAATACCGTCAATATACTTCTTGCGCTGAATAAGTGATAAGTTCGAACGTATAAACTGACCTCGAATAAGTGAGTTCAAGAAATTTTCCATACTATGGGAAAAAATCGCGGAAAAGAACCATGCCCAGTTAAGACGCAGTAAAACATTGGCGGAAAGTAAGGAAACTCCGTTTCTACTCAACCAGTGAGTGAGTTTGTTTTCAAGACTTCTAGTCATGTTTCAGAACGGAACCGAAGAAATGAGTGGACATTTAATTGGAAATAGATGAGACCGACAAAGATTTCTACTTTGTAGATCAACATACGGCTGAACTTTATTCATCATCCTACGCCGTTTCCAGCCCTGCACACTTGAGGTGTGCCAGCCGAGTGTCTCGCGCCCAAAAACAATTCCTTTTTGGTTGACGCAGGTTCGTCGTCAGATTTGACATCGGAATTTTCCGTCACCAACAATGAATCTTTCCGTAATGACAACGCTGTTAAACTATACTAGGATATGATCCGACTGAAGCAAAGTATTCTAGTAGTGATACCAAGGATGAATTTGCAATGCGGTGGTACAACTATCTGACACAAGGACAAGAGAATGAAGAGCCATAGGAAACTCAAGAAAAAGCTTCGCCTTCAGCGATGCTGATGGCATAACTGATTGAGAATACGATGAAACAATACACAATACAATTTTCGTCTCATTGGTGGACATTTGTGAAGGGTATTTTGATGAAGTTGGTCATATTAGCATTCCCGAGCCAGGTAAAAATTATAGTACTAGAAACATTCATAAATCAGCTCAAGTTGTGATATCTGATTCAATAAACTGTAACACAATGAACTTTCTCCTGATATGAGAGAATATGGGACCCTGACTTATTGTTGACCGAATTAGAAGGATTATGCCTGTTGGAAAACCTCACTTTGAAAAATGTATCTCAAACTTATGGTTCTGTCCAAAGGGGACAAAACACATCCGAAATCAGAATAAGTTACACCACATTAATGTTTTTTCGTTAATCGGCTAACGAGCGTCGGTCCTCAGAGGTCGAGGCTTTTGCGAGCAACGCAACGGATTGACTAGGACTTCCGCCTTCCAATAATTCTTTAAAAATCTTCAAGGTGATCTATTCGGATGGGACCAACTGATGTATAATTGAGTGATATACGACTCACGTGCAAGAACTTTAATCCAAATTATACGAGGTTGATCACATCCGAATACCTAGACAGACACTCACCCATCTCCAAATTATACGATATTTTTTTGTCATACCGACCCAAAAGGGCGATATCATCGCAAGATATATTGACGGATATTCGAGTAGGTTATCGTGAGATGGGAATATGGTGAATCATTCTTTCAACTCGCGCATATCAGTCTTAGAGGCACTACCTCATCTATATCCGGATGTGACCAACCTCATATAATTAAAATTGATGAACTCGAATCAAAAACTGAAATATCTTGATTTCTCGAAAGAGTGTGTAATATTGAATATTGCTTCAATGTGGTACCGATATTCGACTTGCTTTCGGAGCAGCAGCTTGATAATTTTGTTGCGCCTTTCTGTAATATTTTCGTCGAGAGCAAATTTTCAAATAACATGGCTAAGACACTATTAGTTCACGCCCATTTTTAGATCGTGGACGGATGAACCAAATGAGAAATTTCAGTACTCGTCATGGTGCATTCGAGCATTAGTTTTTTCGAATGCGGCCATCGACGTGCTGATTAGCCCCATAAGGCGAAACTGTAGTCCACGGATAGAAAACACCATGACGTCTGCTGGTTATTTTCAATCTTTGACGACATACATTGGATTGCAGATTTGTGGTTCCAAATGGAACCTTCTGCACGGAGGCTCCCAGATGAAAATTCCGACAGCATCTGCTAGACCTGCTGTCAACAAAGGTGACAAGAACACACGAGAGTAATGGCAGAAAACTTCGGTTTCAGGGGGGGGGGGAGGGGGGAGGCACGCCCCCCCAACCGGGGCGGGAAGGAGGGGAAGAAGAAAAAATAAACAAAAAAAAAGGAATCAGTTCGGTACCGATGGGAACAAAAGAAAAAAAAAAAAAACGCACCCCAAAAGACAGAAAACGAGGAAGAAAAAAAAAAGGAGATAAAAAAAGGAAGGAGAAAAAAAGAGGAGAAACTATTCGTATTTGTGTTGGAGAGAAAATGAACTCGACTCGATAGTGAAAAAGAAAAAAAAAGGAAAAGAAAAAGAGAGGGGTAGGGGTGGGGAAAAGGGAAAGGAAATGTGTTTAAAAAGAAGGGAAGGTACAGAAAGAGGAGAAGGAGGAGGAAGAGGAGGATAAGGAAGAAAAGGAAAGGAAAGGAGTGGGAGGAGTGGAGGAGAAGGATCGTGGGGAGAAGAAGAAGAGGGAGGGGAGTAGTATATATTTGAATATACCTCTTCTCCATATTTAAAAATAGAAAAAAAAAAAAAAAAAAGAAATGAAAGAAAAAGAATGCATAGTAAAACAAAAAAAAGGGAGAGGTATATAAAAAAAAAGAGAAGAAGAGAATATATGATGAAATAGAGTAAAAAAAAAGAAAAAAAGAAGAAAAAGAAAAAAAAAGAAAAAAAAGAGGAGGAAAAAGAGGGAGGAAGAAGAAAAGAAGAAAAAAAATAATATTATTATGACTAGAGATAAAATGCAAAAAAAAAGAGGAGGAAGAATTATTATTAAAAAAACAGAAGAAAAAAGAAGGGTAGGGGGGAGGAAGTGATAAAAAAAGAGAGAAAAAAAAAAAAAAAAAAGATAGAAAAGGAAGGGAAGAGAGAAGGAGAAAGAGACAAGAAGAGATCAAAAAGGATAGAAAAAGAGTGGCGAATAATAAAAAAAAAAAAAAATATAAAAAAAAAAAAAAAAAAAAAAAAAAAAAAAAAAAAAAAAAAAAAAAAAAAAAAAAAAAAAAAAGAAAAAAAAAAAAAAAATAAAAAAAAAAAAAAAAAAAAAAAAAAAAAAAAAAAAAAAAAAAAAAAAAAAAAAAAAAAAAAAAAAAAAAAAAAAAAAAAAAAAAAAAAAAAAAAAAAGAAGGGGGGGGGGGGGGGAGGGGGAAAGGAAAGAGAATTACAAAAAAAAAAAAAGACAGAAGAAAAAGAAAGAAAAAAAAGGGAAAGGAAGAGAAAAAAAAGGGGAGGGGGGAAAAAAAAAAAAAAAAAAAAAAAAAAAAAAAAAAAAAAAAAAAAAAAAAAAAAAAAAAAAAAAAAAGATATATAAAAAAAAAAAAAAAAAAAAAAAAAAAAAAACTCAGGGGGAGGGGAAAAAAAAAAAAAAAAAAAAAAAAAAAAAGAAAATGGAAAAAAAAAAACAAAAAGGGAAGGGGGGGGAAAGAAAAAAAGGTGTGGTGGTTTTAATTTAAAAAAAAAAAAAAAAAAAATTAAAAGAAAAAAAAAAAATATGAGAAAAAAAAAAAAAAAAAAAAAAAATTAAAAATTTAAAAAGATAGGAGTTGGGGTTTTTTTTTAAATAAAAAAATAATATATTGGTATTTTAAATTTTAAAAAAGAAGAAAGGGAGAAGTAGAAAAAAAAAAAAGAGTAAAGTGTTGCGTGGTGTGTGGTGGGGAGTAGTGTTGGTTTTTTTAATTAATAAAAAAATTTTTATTTTTTTTTTAATATAAGGATAAGGGAGAAAGTGTTTATTAGGGATAAGGGTTTGGGGAAGGGGGGAAATGGGGTAATTGAGACGGGGCAGGGGGGAGAGAAAAAAAATAAAAAACAAAAAACAAGAAAAAAAAGAAAAAAATAGATAAAAAGAAAAAAGTAATAATGGGGGAAGGAGAAAAGTGAAAGAAAAACAAAAAAATGGGGGGGGGGCCCCCAGAGCAAATCCAGGGGGGCTCGAGCCCCCAGTGCCCCCATGGTTCCGGCGCCCCGGAGAACGATCGGTTATCAAACGAGCGGGAGGGAGCTCTCAACGATCGGGGGAACAATAGTCAAAAAACCACAAAACTACTTCAAGTCGTTAGCCAACTGAACCAATTCTATTTCCGTTAACAAACGTTATATCATGACGTTTATTACCGACTTGCCACGATTTTATATTTTTACGGAATAAAATTAGACACGAATATCGTTAATTTAGGGATAGTAGTTGGATAACGACATCGCTATGAGTTACAAAATAGACCTGCAAGAGACCAGAGACAATCAGTAATCAGCCACATGAAACATATATGTTTGTGAGTTCTGTGACAATTTCTTTGCACTTTTTTTGTTTATCTTTGGTTCTATGGGATTATGCCATCTATTGAGATTTTCAATTTACTCAATTTACCCCAGAATTGCAAACCCGATTTCCCCGAACCCTGCCCCAGCCCAGGACCCCCGCCCAAAACCGTGACATTCGAAACTTCAAAGAACGGGGTCAGACGTTCCTTGTGAATCTCGCAATTTTTGCACACACATACATGTATGTATTCGTCCACATTATCACAGATCACTAGCAAACAGTATTTCACCTCCTCACCCCTTTTAATTCTTCAGAAATTTCAACTCTGTATCCTGTATTGAAAACTAAGAAATTTGTCTTGATTTCTGTACCAGTCGACTGCCAACTCATCTCAAATAATTCTTCAGAGATCATCTCGTTTAAACAACCCTGAACAAACTTCAAAAACTTCACGGCATTCCAGTTCCTCTTCCCGAATTGTTTACCGGCAAGTCATGGGGATTTCAACAATAAATCCAAGATTTTCTTCACCTCACCACCAATTTCAACTCCTTCTCCTTAATAAGGTCGTGACGTTATGCAAACGAAAGTTTTGTTCACTCGAGAGTTGCCCAACTTCAGTGTATAACTTCAAGGGGACCTTATTTAAACAAGCGGAAAAACTTTTGTAGCCAGATACTAAATTATCATGTCAGAATATATAAGTCCCATATTTCTTTACGATGCGACGTAAATTGCCAGAGTTATGAAACTAACATCTAATGGTTCGAGGCACAAAAACCGTTCTCGTATCAGAATGGAAATGATGGAGTTCAGATTAGATTCTCATTAGTACCAGTGACAGAGTTTCCTATCAGAGTATTTTGTGATTTGTTGACGAGAATAAAACATTTCCGAGAATTCAGTTCCTCAAAACAAAACTGATTGCTGAGTAGATTGGAGGAGGAAATTTCCAAAAGAAAAATGGAAAAAGAAAATCAAAAAAAACCGGAAGGGAAAGAAATTTGGAAATAAAAAAAAAAAAAAAAAAAAAAAAAAAAAAAAAAAAAAAAAAAGAGAAATGAAAAAGGAGAACCCCAAAATTATTCTTCCCTTTTCCAAAAAATTTTTTTTAAACCCCCCCCTAAAAAAAGAGAAAAAAAAACGAAGGTGCCTTCCAAACAACAAAAAAAATAAAGAAACCCTTTCTCTTTCCCCCCTTTTCCCCGGAAAAAAAGGAACCCCTGGATGGCCAAAAAAAAAAAAAAAAAAAAACCGGGGACCCGACGAAAATCCCGCTTTTCCCTTAAAAATTATGTTACAATCATAGTCAAAAAAAACAAAACTTTTCCCAAAACCAACTGTCATTTGAGCCCGGGGTTTTTCCCAAAAAACCCAAGAAAGGAAAAGGGAATCCCATTTTCAAAAAAAAGGAACCCCGTCTACTACCCAACCACAAACCCGCCACCGGGCCCCAGGGTATTTCTAAAAATTCGAAAACTTTTTTCTTCATAAATTACCCAGTTATTTGGAAAAATCGCAATTTTGACAAAAAAACAAAAAGGAATCAGAAAGGGAATTTCAAACAAAACCGCAAACCCCCCATTTGAAAAAATAAAAAAAAACTGAAGGGGGGAAAAAACCAAGGAAATTTTTGCGATCTTAGGCGCGCTTTCGATTGTGGAAAACACAAAAACCAGAAAAAAAAGTTTGCTTATGGGATACGAGGGGGCTCTCTAGAGGGGATTCTATCATTTCTAACGAAAGAAAAAAAAAGGCAGGATTACCTATCAAGACCCAAAGGAAAAGAAAAGGAAAACGAAAGTTCTGAGGTAATTAGGGGGTTCCGGAAGGTTCTGGACTGGGACCAAGCTCTTTTTGTTGTACACGAAAGACATGAAAGTATATCGAAACAAGCACACTCACTAGTAGCAGAGGACACGGCGCTGAGGGGTTCTGAGAGGGGGGATTTAAGCCTCCAGGGCAAAGGGAGAAAAACGAGGGTTCTCAGGAACGGGTCAGTTCCTCACGTCCGCTTCTAAAAGGAAAAAAAAATTTAAAGATTTCAGCCTTATCAAAGAAGAAGGAAAAATTAGAGAACTCAACAACGAACCGCTTTGAATTATTTAGAAAACGAAAAATTTTTGGGGGAAATTTGGAAAAAAAATAAAAGGAAGGGAGACGGGAAACACTCAATCACGGCTGTCATCACTAGCATATCTATTTTATAACATCAGACCATCCTACCTCAGAGTCAGCTAATTAGTTATACATGCGAAAAAGAAACAGTTGAGAGATGGGATTTGCTTTTGAGGAAACCGGGACTATTCCAAGATGTATTCATTGCTCAAAAACGCATTTTACGCCGTATTGCTGGTAAACCCAACACATATCTGTAGAGAACGTTTAAAAGTTTTGGTTTTCTGACTCTTCCTGGACTCTTCATTTTAGAAGTTTCTGTTTATGTTTTCAAGAATAAAAATAATTTTGTCACGAATATAGAACATCACGGTGTGAAACCAGGCAAAGGAAAACCTCATGTTTCTTTCTCTCGCCTCAGATCTACAAGTAATTCATCAAGCTACTTAGGACCAAAGATATTCAATTCTTTACCCTCCCATTTGAGAGAATGTGATAATTTGAAAGAATTCAAAAAACAACGAAAAATTTCTCCTAGACAAAACATACTACTCGCTGAATGAGTTTCTTGTTTCATGAGATTTGAATATTTTAATTGTGATTGATAACTGTGATATTTGCTCTGTACTATTTCGGTATGATAGATTTTGTAAACCTCCTGGTCGCTCTACCTTCAATTTTAAATTTTCTGTTTTTATTTAATTTTAATTATAATTTTAACATTGCTTTCATCAACACTGACTACGTGATGGTTATGTATGCAGCATACCTCTAGTATTAGTATTTTTTTATGACTATTCCTATACAAATGTAAATTTGTCAATGAGGAAAATAAATAAATTTGAAATTTGAATTTGAGATTATACTGTTCTGGAATGGTAGTGATGAGGTTATAAGAATAATATTGAACACAGTAAGAAATTCAAAAAAATATTTTTGGCCGCTGTTTCAACCACTTTCCAACGGTTTGTTGGAGTTCAATGCCCTTTGCAATATTGACCAGGTGAGCAGTTTTTTTCTGACGGGTAACGCCATTCGCAATGAATATAACATACTAATATTTTGGGTGTTTTGTTTCCGATGAGCTGGATGTGTATATGATACAAAACATATTCACTCTCATTCAACTCATGAAAATGGTGTAATTGCCTGATATTGTTACATTTTCTGCCTTTCAAGTCCTCACCAGTAACACATAATTTCGAATATTGTTTTTTTAGCAGTAACATTTTTAACGCTGCTATATGGATTCAGAGAAATTTTATTAAAATCAATTACCGTAATTAATTTAACCGGATTCGGAGAATTATCATCAGTATCAATTACCGCACTACCTGCAGCCATGATGTTCGTTATTCTTGAACTTTTCAAAATGTGTTTCCATATTCCATATGAGTTTCGCGTTTTCAAACAGAATCCGGTGGTTTCCATCACTGAGTGCGTGTTCTGCTACAGTAGATCTGTCAGTTCGCCCTAGTCTGTCTTTAAACCCGAACCAAAATAGCGATATTGAAAACCTCGGCCGCGAAAGTTAACATTCTGTCACAATATCAATAGTTTTTTATTTCAAATGTTGATCCTATTTGAAAATATTTTATACTGTCATCACGGACAGAAAGGTGGAAAATTTTGTTTTGGGCTATTCAATCATTTTCAAGGGCTGAAAAATGGAAGTAATATTATCATTTGATTTTTTTGCATATCATATACTCATCCAAGTCATCATGAAATGCATAGATCCACTCAATTCACTAGGAAAGGAAGTCATGAACTCTAGTAGCATCTTCTTCTTGTAAGCATCCATCGAAAATACTTGATCAAGAAACATTGAGATAGCATTTGCGCTTGTTCTACGACACATATATGGATGATATGCTATTGAAGCATCAACTTACCATCACTCGAATAAGTATAAAAATTCAAGTAGTTTTCATCAGTTCAGGCAATTTTCACAAGGTTGACCGACAACTGATTCATTTATTTATTATTTTATTTATTTATTTATTTACGGGTGAACCCCATTTTTTGTTTACAATAAATGATGTAGAACGAAGCTTATAATCTACTATTTATCTTATACTACTACTAAGTTTAAATTACATTTGTATAAAACAAAGACAATAAAAACAAAGACAAAATTAACTTATACATATTTATATGACTGAACGGTGAAATATTTCTTTCTCAAAAGTATTTTTATTATCACACAAGAAATTGATTTTATCACAGTAGTTATTTCCCAGTCTCAACATTTTAGATAAAGGAGAATGATAGCCATAGTTGGTTGAGTGATATGGTGTATTAAATAGCTTAATTTCCGGACAATCAATGAGACCAGACATAATTTTGAATAGATAAACCAATGACGCAGTTATTCTTCTATCCTCAAGACTCGACAAAGATAATAAATTCATCACTTCATTGTAATTGTCACCTCTGACCAACCCTAGTTTGTATGCAATGATCCTTAGAAATTTATTTTGAACATTTTCTAATTGTTATTTGAGGTAGTAGGAACTCCAGATGATGGTGTTATACTCTATGATGGGGCGTACTAAAGAGCAATATAATCTTTCGTGGTAAAAGGAGAAAGTTCTTATATCTCACAATAAAGCCGAGCATTTTTAGAGCTCTTACAGAAACTAATTAACTATTGTTAAAACAAAGCTTGGCATCTAACAGTATATCCAGATCTTTACACTCTTGTTTACATTCCAAAATTTCGTTATTCAAAAATATTGATTTGTTGGTGTCGAACCTACTAACGTCATTGAGTGGCATTTATTCGTATTGAGATGAAGGCAGTTTGCTTCACACCAATCAGAAATGAAATTCAGATCACTCTGAAGGAGAGTAGCATCGTGGGCACTCTCTACAACCTTGAACATTTAACCACTTCTTGGTTAAATGTTCTATTGAGCTGAATTATTGATCATGTCGTGTAAAAGATATGTCTGAACCCATGGTTTTGATCTAATCATGAGGGGAGCAGACATTGGTGAAATATTCCCGAAAGTTTTCGACAGCAGATGAGAATTGTTAACACAGATGGTTTCCATCAATTATTTGGAAATGATGAAGTCAAACTCACTAAAGTGGAATGTTCAGTGTTGGTGAAATTTTCGTCGGTCGCCGATCAGAACCAAATACAAAAAAATTTAATCTGGTCCGACTACATATAACAATCAATGTGACTGGTAGTTGTAAACATTTCCGTATCAGGAAATGTACGTTGAAAATCAAAACCTCGCATGGATAATATTGTCGTAGATCACGTTGGTTAACAAAATAAATTTCGAAACCTCATTGCCCTTTCATAATTGTTTTTGTTTTGATGAAAATTGATAGCAGAACTAATTGTATATGTTGAATATATCACTGGAAATGCCTTCAGTCGATCCCATTACATACAACTGGCTTGAGGATCATGAAGGGATTTATTCCCAACTTGAAGGAAACTTATTCCGGTCATATCCTTCCTCACATTACGACTTGCATGTTCGTGACTGTCATGTAAAACAAACGAAATACTATATTCCTCCTGGAGACGTTATGAAGTTGTCAGTTCGCGGTGACTTTAATCCGACAGAAAGGCCCCGTTTATTCTCGGCCGAACACAATGCAACTGCGTCAAAATGCGTCAAATAACGAACCGAACTTGTGAACTGACATGTGTAAATATAATTCATCAGTGCGAAACTGAACAGTGGCGTCTATTGAACGAAAGCACATGAGGGAAAAGTGGAACAAAAAACCACAATTGGAATTCAACATAAGTACGAAATAGGTAGTTGATTCCGTTGTTTATATTCGTAATGAGAGATTGACGCGAAGAAGCAAGACCGACACCGCACCAACAAGAATGAACGTCTCAATGTAAGAATTTGAATGCTGTTGAGATCTATTTGACTTTTGGAAGTTATTTGATAGTGGCTGTAATGATTCATGCCATTCACATGACATACTAATGGTGTCCACATTGAAAACGAATCCTTGAGTGCTACGTGATACAAACTCCTCAAATTATATTCGTTCCGTTAAAAGTTTCATTGTAGCCAGCTAGTGATTATCGATACAAATTTTCGGTTCTGAATTATTTCCTCAAATTTCTCTCCATTTACGAGAATCCATATTTCGCAGTTATTTCAATTCATTATCTTGTTAGACGATATAAAATCCAATCAAGGAACACTCTTGATTGCAAACAGTCGTACATCATAAAGAGAGAACATCAATTGAGAGTTGGTTTCTCTCGAAAAATCTCTTTGGATAAGATGAAGTTACTTCAAATATAATCAGCAGGAAAGCACTGGAAAACTTTCAGAATGAATTACAGAAAAATTATTGAAATGTGTGGGTGTTTTCGACGTGAAATTGAGAGACAAATTGATCTGCATATTAAGTTCACAAAGCAATCCTGCTTATAATTTGCAGATCAGGTCTTTTTCTATTTTTTAAAACAAGGAATTATATTTATATTATAATTATATGATTTAAAACTGATTTTTATATTGTTTTTTTTTTTACTAAATTTTCTTGACATTAATAGAGTTATGGCTGAGAGCCGGATAGACTAGTTTTACTGCGATGTTATAAACAACTAGTTTTAGGTGGACTTGGCTTATTGTATCTCATTAGGGTTCGTTATGAATTATTGCATGAATTTAGAATTTGAAAATTACATAGCGATTATGGGCTACATATCAAGAAGAATAATTTCGGTCATTTATCGGTATATTAATTCTTTCTGAATGTAGTCTGGTAGGTATAAAATGAGAGAAGCAATTAAACGATTGAGGTATTGATTTTTCAATTTCCGTTACTTTGACCAAATTTCAATACCCCGAGGTTTTCTGGGACCCTCTCATTGAACGTGCAATATATACAGGTCCTCATTATTGCATTTTCGACTCAATGGCAATCGAATCCTTTGACCTCATTTCATTCGAAAATGCAGTTGATTTGAAACCTCTATGGGTGTTTTTAGGAGCTGTCGGCCTTGAAGGAGTTGAATGTAGAAACCAAACCATTTTATGATGACATTAAACAAGTAGTTGACAACCATATTGAGAGTTGACCCCGGCAAACTTATCCACGCTCCGAAGGAGTTTTATGAATGTTATCACAAAGAAATAACTTCTTTGAAGCTGCTACTAGTCTAGGCTACAAAACACCCCGATGGCTGTTATGAAACTGAAATTGTTTCTTGGTAAGACTGTGTGAATGAATGAAAGTCAACGTGAACAAACCGCGTCTCCTTATGGAATGGCTCCCTATGAAACTCAATTGAAAATTGGCATATATTATTAAAATTGATAATGTAGAAAGTTGATTACTCCAACTAGCATAATGGGCATAATGATACTGGAGTATTTTAAAGAATAAATTGGTTTACTCGAATCGATGAAAAGTAAATAGTTCAGCCGTACTTCGAGCTTTCCTGACAATTAATGATATCTCCATGAGTCAGGAGTAGCCGTTCATTCAGTTGAGGAACAATCGGAATTTCGTATAAAAATCACGATCCTTTCAGTTCGTTCATAATCTTAGAAATATCCAGATATATATTTTTCCTACAATAACTTTTTCATGATGGTGTCAAAAAACGAGTAAGATCATGGAATAATCTGCGACAAGAAAATAATTATGATTATTATATATATATATATATATATATATATATATATATATATATATATATATATATATATATATATATATATATATATATATATATGTATGTATAATAAGGATATGTCTATTCTCTATATTCCAGCGGCCGTGAAAACATTAATCAATTTTCGATAATTCCATCCCCTAATGACGAAAGTCTAATGAAAGTTCTATACGATGTACACTACATCTTCAATTTATTCAAAGACTCTTGAGTTATACTCTTGAGTTATGTAAGGCACATACCAACCATATACCATGAGTAGTATTTCATGATGATAGCACACATAAATGAGTCTCATTATCTATACAAGCATTGCTTTCTTTTCAATAGGTAGCGTTCGAGTATTCGTTTAATGGGGTGTTTCATCAATTGAAATATGCCTTCTTTTCTGGTGAAACTAACGTCGACGTATAAGGCGATGTGGATTTCACTTTGAATTTACGAACTCAGTTGAGTATAAGCTCGAAATTATTTGTTCCGTAGTTTTTTGGGTTCATAACCTACCACAATCTGAAGAAATAAGAAATAATATTGGAGTCTATACAAGTGTAGAAGGGCAGATTTTCAATCAACTCCGAAAAGTTACTGCGTCTATTTTTTTGATAGTCAAAATTTGAGTTATTAGTGAAATTGCTGACTAATTGGACTCGTTCTATCTAGAAAGAACTGTTTTTTAATATATGCAGCAACTTTTCGGAATAGATTGAAAATCTGCCCTCCTACACTTGTATAGATTCCAAAATTAATTCTTATTTCTTCAGATTGTGGTAGTGTACAAACCCAAAAAAATTACGAAACAAATATTGATCCACCACAAAATGATGACGTTCAAACAGTACTCGAAATCATATATATTTATATATACCCGAGCAAACGATCCCCTTCTTAGAGAAAATTTTCAATATCTCAATAAAATCTTCCGTTCACAATCAAACTGAAAACTCGTTGAGAGAATAAAATTATTAATTGTTCTGAATTGTTGTTGTTCTAAGATTTTTCGTTCCTTCAACCAGCTGACGAATGTCAACCCTCAGAAGTCGAAATATTGTGCGAGCAACGGATTATCGATTGTTACATATAATTCTATATTTTCTTTAATGAACTCAATCATTCAGTAAACTGTTTTGTAGTGATGGAATTTCTGATATTGGTAGAATGGTACTGAGTACTTTCAACCCGAATCCTCGTTTGAATATCTCTCCCTATTGTTTCGAAATTTTCAGATTTTTCCTCTACTTCTTTGTTTTTATCAGTGTGTAATTCCTTTGATTTTCAAATTCTTTCTCATTTTATTCTGACAGAGATTGAATTGAATATCGCGGGCTCTCACTTCCTTGTATAACTCGAGTCGCCACTGAGCCCCTAATAGCTGTGGTGTTGATGGAACTGGAATGGCGTGAGGATGGGTAAACAAGAATGAACTCCACAAATTAAAATCAAACTAGGAGAAATCACATTTGTAGTGGTTTTTAATGGTTCGAATCCTGCGAAATGACAAGCTATGAAAACGAATTGTTTCGCCTGAGACAGTTGAATATTTGGATTTGGGTTGTAGATAGGAAATCAATTTCCGACAGCCTCTGTTATGGAAAGCGGTTGATGAGACAACTAACCTTATTATCGGTTTGAATATGATGAATTGCAAATTTGGTTCAAGTTATTTTTGAGTAATGTTCAAAACAGTAAAAATGTTACCACGTATTTTTTTTAATTCTCGACCTACCTACTAACAATTCGGAAAAATAAGGATAAACATTGTAAAAGGCAGATATTAATTTCAAATTATCAGAAGTCAATATATATTTTAAGGACGTTATACGGAAATACAAATTTTTTATGCCATTTTCAGTTCAATATTTCCAGTGTGAAACAGTCTTACGAGTGCACTTGGAATACAGAGCCTTGTGCAGGCAGAGGCATCTAATGTTCTTGGATTCGTAGCGTTTTGTCACATGATAATATCCCGCCCATTTGTCTCATTTCGAACTTTTACCGTATACATATTCCTCATTTCTGAATAATTCCAGAACTTTTTCTGCATAACTAAGACATGTCTACCACATCGAATATCACGCTCTTATGAAATAAGAACAATATCGTTCAAATATATCTTGAGCTCATTTCGAAATCATTGAAATAACATCTGAGATCAATTGTATTTCATATTTATTTCATATTCTCCAAGGGTTAGTATCATTCGTACCAGTTGAAAAGTTTTCGTAAATCATCCCTAATGTACTTTTTTGAGACTTCAATGTTAAGCCGTATGCTCGTCGTTGTATGTGTCAGTCAATAGAACAAACCTACTCGTTCTATTCATTGTCAACAAGATGCATATATTCCTGATGATTACTTCTAAATCAGCACAATGTCAATGTTGTAGTCAAAAACGCTGGACCTACGGCTCACTCGATAATAACATCAAGGAAAATTCATATTTTTGAAATCTACAGATGGCATCAAGCGGCAACTCTAGACACATGACATTATGAAGTCTGACGAAATTTCTATTAGCGAATTCTCTAGAAAAACTCGTGCAAAGTCAGTGTGTTGCACGAGCTGTTACCTAAGAATTCGCTATATTTTTCATCTACACCCGTACTCTAATAATACATTTATATGCCCACAAACCGTTTTATAATGAAATCCATTACGATACAGATTTTTCATTACGATACAGATTTTCAACCAATAGACACACATTATTTTTCAATCAAGCATGATGTGCATGCTCTGCATTTGACGTTTGTCAAGTCAAAATCGGTATATGTATTGAATTTCTGAAGAACATAGCCAAACTTCGATAATCATAACAAAATGTCTGATACCAGTGATATGGGAGAATCAACTTCGACACATTCACCGGCAGAAATACAATTAGAATAAATTTTTCATTTGACAAATAAATGCATGATTTATCTCTTTATTTTTTTTTTCAATCAAGTATTCCGAGTTCTCCCTAGGCGAGCGGCCTAAGGCACTGAGAATGTAATATCCAAGTTGAACTATTTGGAAAATGCATGGGTTCGATTCCGGCCTCGAGTAACTTTTTTTTTTTATTTTTGATTTTTTTTTTCATTTCTCATCGTTTTATTTCTCGAAGTAAAACCATCAACCATCACCTGCGGCTCGTTTCGTATCCCGGTTGAAGCTCGTGTATTAATAACCATCATTACACGATCGTTGCATAATATACTATTATGTTCGTCTGTTTTCATTCAGACGTAAACACAGACATGCATCTTGATTCATATATTACAGATAGAGGCATTTGCTTTCTCGTTATATGTTATGAGTATTTGAAATCAAAATTCGTAAAAGTTCTTACTATTCGGTGCTGAAAGTTTTTAGATAATTTGATAGGATTCTTCGTAATATCGGTATCGACGTTAGAGGTAGTGGAGTTGGACTGTATGAAAAAAATTGTACGTCAATATAGTGTTTATTGAAATGGCTTGGACCCTCCAGAGTCCAGATAAACCTGAGTAATTTCAATTTATCAGGAAGAGTGCTGTAGTGCAGGCTATTATGGCGCTGTACAAGAAGACCGTATTTGGAAACACTCTCCCGAAAGAACTTTTATTCTAATAGTCAAAATTTTTGTTATTGCATCCTTTTACGGGGCATGTAACAACCATTATCACTAATGCTGGAACTAGAAATAAATATGTTAAACAGGGAAATTCTGAAAAAACAATAAGCAAATAACACAAATATATCTTGTACCAAAGTAAAAACTGAGCAATATGAACTTTGTTTTTATCAGCGTCAGAATAATCTCGCTTTATGTTGACCATTTGAAGTTGGGTACACATGTTTCGAATGTTTTGTAATAACCATCAAAACTCGATATAGATGATTGATTATTTCATCCATAAATGAAACAACAGCGTTTGATATCCATTATTTGAAACAACAATTAAATTAATTACTAAACAAACGGAAAACGACAAAAGCAACGGCAGATAAACGACAAGACACGAAAAACGGTATAGAGGTGAACTGGAAAAGATAAATTGATGGTTGAGAGAAACAGTGAAATTATGGTTAACTTCCAAGCAAAATTCCGATAAACTGGAATGCAAATGTCAAAAGGTGGCAGATTTCGATTCATGCACCATCTACCGTGGATATGATTGATCATGTCTAGAGTTTTCGACGAAGCAATATCGAATTGGATATCGCACCAGGAATATATGCATCTTGATTGTCACCATAGCAGCGGTTCTCAACCGAGTTCTCAACTAAACAGAGGCGGATTGTCCAATGCCACAAAACACATATTTTGCCACATATTAAAATACGAATCACGTAATATATGTTAAATACATATTTTACATTTTATATAGGAACTTCAATTCAGGAGATGTATTTTGAAAATTACCATTCAACACGTGCACCACAGTTGAAGCTGGACTCGCATTGGACGGCATGCACGTATAATTTCCCGTATCAGAGAGCAGGGCTTTCGTCACCAGCAATTTGCTTGTAGTACCGGCTTCTGTCTTCTCCGTTTCTAGGCTGATTCCACCCCTAGGCGAGTCGAAATCTACCACGGAGTGTCCGTGGTACCAGAGAACCGACGAGGGGGGTGTGGAGTGGACGTTCACCGTACAGGTGAGTGAGATGGTGCTTCCTTTTTTTACGTAAACTTCCGGTGGGCCGGATATTGAAGCCTGGGCATCTGGAATAGAGGAAATATTGTTATTTACATTATAAGCTTTCATTCAACTAGCAATGAATTATGTAATAACTTGAAAAGATTGATTTCATTTTTATTCATTTCAAAATTACGTTTATTATCATATTAGTTGTGTAATAACAATATGTGTTGATAGTAGAAGTTTGAGAGGTTAAGTTTATTTTTTTTAGAGCATTCAAATACAAGGAATTGAGAAAGTTTTTATGTACACCCGTAATTTTAAACCAATAGAAACCCCTTATTTTTCAACCAAGCATGCATCATGCCTTGCATTTGACGTTTGTCAAGTCAAAATCAGTAGAGATTGAATTCTTGAAGAATATAGACAAACTTCAATAATAACATGGAAATGTCCGACATCAGCGATATTGAAGACTCACGCATCTACTCCTCCAGACATTTCTGACATAGCAGAAAATGCAGTTCAGAATATTTTACCCAAAAAAGCCTAGTAACTCTACGAAAAACTTTATCAACTGTTAATGGACTGGAGAAATATAAATACCATTTCGATATTCTCCGAAGATGTTTTAATTGCTTTATTTCAACAGTAATTGATGGACAATATGAAATCGTCTAAAAAATGGACACATTATTCAATAATAAAATCATTGGTAAATATCAACTATAATATAGTCATTTCTAAATATAAGAAGCTACAAGCTTCATTGAAGCGAAAGATTGATGGATATGTTGGGAAAAAATCAATAATTTCTCACCTGAAAAAATGAAAGCGTTTATTGACGAAGCACCCGATGAGTATTCATTTATAAAAGTAAGTTTGTTCCTAACATTCCATTTCTGAAAAGTTTTCATTATAATATTTATCATTTGACAAATGCATGATATTTTTGTTTATTTTCGAAATTATGCAACAAGCAGTGCGTAGCTCTGCTGGCAAATGCGCTGGATTGTAATTATTTATTAATAAAAGACGCGGGTTCGAAACTCGCACACCCTTTTTTTCGTTTTTTTCTTTTCTTATTGTTGAATTTTTCTGAATCGTTGTTTTTGTTTCAGGTAGCAATGATATTTGGAAAAATGGGAGCATGTCGAAGACATGAAATATATGACCTGAAAATGTCAGGAATATGAATGGAATCTTAATCGTTGATGTTGTAGAAATTAAAACGAAAGTTCAACGAACGATTACAAAAACCGGCAAATACTACGAAATCAAAAATATATATATATATATATGAATCTTGCCCGACCCAACAACAACAACAACAACAACAATATATATATAAATCAGACCCATCTTCAGCTCTGTCGAAACATCATCAAGAGACAGGACACAACATAGACTTTGCGAACACTAAGACCATCGCCACAGCAAAAACACTACAAGCTCGTATAATTCGCGAGGCCGTCGAAATCGAGAAGCGACCTTCCTGCTTAAATAAACGTGACGACGGCCAGAGACTTCCCACTGCAAGGAAACCCCTAATTTCCAGATGCCCAGTCCCCACCAAGACATCCGACGGTCCTCTGGTAGCACCCGCTGCTATAAATACTACCCAACATCCTTCGATACCTCAGTTCTATCTGAGGAGTAGGCAGATTGAGACCTTAGAAAGAACTCGTGACGAGACCTGGATGGTAGGCAGATTGAGGCCCCGGCGTCAAGTCACAAACCCTTGCCCCCTGTGACAACACCTGAGGAGTAGGCAGATTGAGACCTCAGCGTGAAGACACATTTACCTCTTGAAAATGGCTCCAAAATTGGAGCCGAAACGTCGAGAACAAAACTCCAGACGCGGTTCAACCCGAACTCAACAACAACATATATATATACATACATACATACATATATATATATATATATATATATATATATATATATATATATATATATATATATATATATATATATATATATATATATATATATATATATATATATATATATATATATATATATATATATATACTTCTTCATCATTTATCGGGTACGAAACTCACCTTCGGCTCCCGGTTTATGCTCATGTATAAATAACCATCACTACATGGTCGTTGCATAATATACTATTATACTATCAATTTTTCTGTTCATTCCGACATAATTAGTTTCAATTGAATTGAAAACTCGCCTTCAGAATACCTAATATCCCTTATTATTTCAAACAACTCTCGCATTTATTTCCTAGCTGATAAAAAAAGCAATGATTATTTTCAATCGGTCACTTCGAAATAATAAGCTGCTGATCATTCATTTCCAGTGGTTAATGCGAAATTTCGATATTAATTCAATATTATTGGTTTTTTTCTCGAATACTTTTTCATTATTCGATTGACCTATCTTGTCACCTCACAACTTGGAATCAAGTTTTCTCTTCAAATCAATAGTTAACCGTTTATCTCATCGAATTAAGCAAAAATCACGTTTTATTGTCATCCGAAATAAAAAAATGTTCATAAGCATCGAATAATATCGCTATTACCATCGGCATTTTAGATCAGATGTCCTGAATTATCAACGTTATACATATCAAGTATTTTCAGGGAGTTCGAAATAACCCACTTGTGCATAAGTACCAATCCGAGCTTATGCAAAAACGAATCATTATCGTACCCTCACACACCTGCTGTCACTACTCTAACACCTCAGGATACCGTATTCGAACGTCTTCCAGTAAATTTGTCAATGAAATGACGCTCTACGGAAACTTCAGAACTAATTATTGTTCGATATTATTCAACCCGTAAACTCAAACTTGGCGACCCTCAACATCCCTCAACAACTTTGGGGATTATGTATTTTGATGAGGTGAATTGCTTACATCATATTTTGTAAAGTTTCGAAGTATATTGTATACACAAATGGGAATGGGGGGTGGGGAGATATGAAAGTGCGTGTTCAATGCCTGACTCTACTTTGTGATTATATATATTTCCATTTCTCACATTCACATGTAAAATAATCATACATTTTAATTGAAGTTTCATATAATTGTTTCAGTACCATAACGTGTTGTGATATGTTGTCTTTCAAACCACAAAGTACGCACATGGTCAAAATTTAGTCAATTTCTAACAAGTTTTTCAATTCATTGCAGAGGTCCTGATGGAGAGACAATAAACAAAGACATATAGACTGGAAAGCTTGAACAGAATATTTCCATCCCCTTTCTGACTGCATACCCGAATTTCGGAAGATTCTCCTTGAATTTAGACAATCGTCTAACTTTTTGATATCTCATAGATATGGGTTTGTATCAAGATATCCATCAACAATACGGTTACACTACAATGAATAAACCTGAATTCATAGTCAACATCAATGCCAAGATTGTTGCAAAACGCAACAGGCGTACATTCTTCATGAATTCAAAAAGAATATCACTATCCCGAAACATATCACTCATGGTAAAAATAACGTAGTGGATCTCAACGCAGCTGCAGTAGACGACCCTCCACCATATTTCACAATTCAATGACAGGTTAAGGAAAAATATATTGAATTCGGAAATAAAAATCACACATTATAGTGTTCGTAATTGATTGATACGAAATCCACTATAAGTCGATTTCGTATAATAAACATTTTCATCAGATTAAGAAGAAGATCATTCAAAATTATCGTAATCTTAAAAAAAAAATTCAATTCAAAGGTGAAAACTTCAACTACCTGGGTAAAAAATTTAATAGATATAGTCATCCCTTCGAAAATCTCTGATTTTCAGCACTGGGACCTGAATTCAGCATTGAATCAAAAAATTAAGACATTTATATTCCAAAATTCTCAGCAGATATCGACCAAATATCACAATATATTTCGAACAATGAAAAGGATACTTTTTTAATTCCTACTACTTATATTATCACTAATTTCGTACATTCCAACAATCAGAGATTGTATCCCTTGCACGCGCAGTGTGAAAAAAAGTATGTTGGGCAATCCAGAAGAAAGTTGAAAGATAAAATTGGTTCTCGCAAAAGTGATATAAGAAATTTCAAAAGAACTTGTTTATATATATATATATATATATATATATATAGAATTATTGTTCATCATTGGATATTAGGATGACGGTATCTGCATTTTAATTATTATCTTCATTTCCATATATGTGACATACTGTAAATATCTTCACCGTCAAAATTCATTTCCGATTCGATTCCTCCTTTGTCAACAGTTGATTATGATATCCGCCAGGAAAACCATAACGATAATGCAACAACTCGATGCAGTTTTAGTTACTTGTAACGTTCTCCTCATTACTAGAAGAACCCACTTTTTCAATAGGATGAGCCCTATCGTTGGCCCCGAGTCCTCTTGTACACTTTTAGCACTAGACATTGTGGAGAGAATGATGTGAAAGACAATACTTTTTTCGCCACAATATTCATGAAAGAATGGGGTTGGAGGCATTGGAAATCTATTCGATAGTGTACATTAACCAATTATGAATTCACACATCATATCCTCACTCACACAATCAGAGTGAGTCCACAAGCCCAGCCAATCAATCAGAATGCTGTTCCACCTAATCAAAAAAAAGCTACCGGACAAGTTGATCAGTATGCGCCCAGACTTTCACCCATTCAATCAGAGAAGCTCTCTGCCTGGCTAGTCAATCGGAATACGACACCCCTAATTTTCGCCTTTCGCGGGCAAGGGTCCGCTATTCATCTTAGCTGCCGACGTGCCATTATATGACAAAGGGAATGTAATTGTTTTAATGTATAAGGATAAAAGATAATTATACGAATTCAGCAGAAAAAAAATTGATCGACCAAGAATATTATAAAAAAATTATTGGAAAAGTTTGGAAGTATTTTACTAATTTGGACATTTACATTATCCCTCCTTTTCACAAGCAATAGCCTTTTTTTATGCATGGACAGCTGCTGCGACACTCAGTAGTGCAGCGCACTTGCAGCTAATGTCGAAATGCACTACTTTGCGCCGATTGGGACAATGTTACAGTTGACTCCTAATCTTACATCATTGGAGCTTCGTTTTCAGCCCCAATCTCCAGGCGATGGAAGCTCTTGCAGTGGCTCCACAGCCTGGCAAAATACTTGACCTATGTACAATGCGCGGAACATATGAAAGAATAATGCGTCCTATGTTGGTGGGGCGTTGTCAATTAGTTTGTTGACCTTCTTAGGCGCGAATCCCACCATACGTACCGTCACCGTCACGTTTCCGCACCGTCACCATCACGGTAAATATTCTTACATTGCAAGCAATGACGGCGACGGGAGGTGAACGTGACTGATAGTGTGATTATGTTCATTGCTTGCAATGTAAGAATATTTACCGTGACGGTGACGGTGCGGAGACGTGACGGTGACGTTACGTATAGTGGGATTCGCGCCTAGTCTTCTCGATCTCGAATATGAATATTTTTTCGGTAATGTAGATATAAGCACAAGTGATAGACCGGGATTCGATTTCTCGCCGGACCACCATACTGAGATTCACTCATTAAAGGCTAAGAATATGATTTCAGTTACTAGTTTCAATATGTGATTTGGATAAATGAATACGTGATTCCCATAAACTCATATGATAGCAGTATTCATAACGAAAGAAATGATATAATAATATAAATATCCTGGAATAAATGTCTTATACTGAGCGGAAGCTCATGCCATAATAGTAGATTATACCACGAGTTGGTAATGATAGCTATTATTCTCGAGGAATTTTTACGAACCGAGCCGCGCCAGCGGCGAGGGAGTAATATTCCGACAGGATAATAGACATTATTACGAGTTGTATGCTCTACTTCATCTACGACTAATTCATTCATCATAAATAAATGATTCTCCAGTTTAATTAATCCCAATACAAATACACAAGCACTTCCTACGCGTTCGACACTGACACTTTGGAGTTTGGTTACATCGTTTCCATGGTAATATTCAATTCAAGAAATTTTGTGATAGGACTACAGAAGGGAATACTAGCAGATTATACCACGAGTCAATAATGATAGCTATTATTCTCGAGAAATTTTTACGAACCGAGCCGCGTTAGTGGCGAGGGAGTAACATTCCGAGAGAATAATAGCCATTATTGCGAGTAGTATACTCTACTTTATTTACGACAAATTTATTTATTTTAGATTTTCAATGAACAACTTCATTTGTCAATAACATTTATTTTAGATTTTTAATGAACAACTTTATTTGTCAACAACATTTAAATTAGTGACAGTACAATTAATAAACTGAATTGGTCGTAAATTATGATTAACTTTGGAAGAGTTTTCAACACGAATATTTGGATTTTCGGTTGCTGTAAAAGAAAAAGTTGCTTCATTACTATTTATCTGTTTGGCAATAGTATCTGCTGTAGTTGTTTTGTTTCTCATAGACTGATCAATGTATCCTTCAGCTACTTGGGTAGATTTCCAGCCCCCATGACGCTTCAATCCAGTTATATCGCCTCCTCCATCAATGTACATAGTGGCAGATGATCTGCGATAACAATGGCCGGTATAACTTTGAGGATTTGGCAAGTTTAAATATTTGGCAATTTGTCTACCAATGTCTGCAAATTTATTTTTTCCTATACGTTGTATTGTACATTTCGATTTTTGATAATTTAGGAAGAATGAATTGGTTTCTACATGTGACGGACGGAGATCGATGTATTTCTTTACAATATTGTAAAACGTACTGTTTATGGTGAATTTTCGTACAATTTTAGTTTTAGTCTTGGGTATTGTTATCAATAACTCTGTTTGGAAATCCTTCACGTCTTCTATCTTCATTTCATAAAGCTCGTTTGAGCGGCATGCGCCCATAATTCCAATAACTAATATAACCTGAATCAAATAAGAACATGAGTTTTTGAATAGATCAGATTAAATATAAACATTTACCTTATGCAAAAAAAAATCATCAGGAGCTCTGTCAATGGATTTCCTAATTTCTTCCGGGGTCAGAGTGGAAGATTTCTTTGCTTGAAATCCTTCAGATTTTCTTTTTAAAAACGCTCGTAGTTTCTTATATTTTTCCAGATCAACGTCATGGTTTATCTTCAACACACATTCAATCATTGATTAGAATGACCATAATGAAGATGGCTTGTATTTTGCACCCAATTCAGCGAAATAGGCCAGCAGAACATTTTCGGAATAAGAGTTTGCCTTATTTCGAAGACGCCATTCGTTGAACGATGCGTACGTTTTATTATAAATGGATTTCGATGTTTCTGGTATTGAGGTAGATGTTGTTGCTGAAGCTAATTGTACAATTTCTGGTGGTGTACAAGTGAAAGATTCTTCATTTCCATTCATTTTAATACAAATACACAAACACTACGCGTTTGACACTGACACTTTTGAGTTTGGTTATATTGTTTTTATGGTATTATTTAATTCGAGAAATTTTGTGATAAGAGTACAAGAGGGAATAAAGACTATTAATCCCTCGCCATTATTCCCTAAGGGATTAATATATGGCATTATACTTCAAAAACCACAAGTATAATACTTATATTATATATAAGTCGTAAATAAAGATTGTTACTATTGATCCTTCGTTATTATTCCTCAAGAAAATAATATATGGTATTTTATTGCAGAAACCATAAGTATTATTCTTATGTTATTGATTAGTCGTCAGTAGAATTATATTATTTAGGTTTACATCAATTGCTTCATGAAAGAAAGACAAAGAGTGAAATAGAGAGGAAGACCGCTCTTCTTAGTAAGAATTCAGGCAACCATACCATGACGCAATATGGCCGCAAAAAGTCTGGTACCGCGAAGATTATCCGTTCCTGATACCTGGTAACAGGGGGCCACGTGAGGAACATGGCGAACACTCCACGTGCTGAACAAGCTACCAGACACGGCATCCATTTTCTTATATCAGAACTCCTCTTGGAGACCCAAGAGCTCACCTTGGGGACCCGAGGCCCCTCAAAAAGTCTCAAAAATGAGTAGGTACATGATCGACTCTGACTAATTTGAAACAAACTGCATCATTCTATCGGTCTAAGTTGTCGAGTTACAGGTGTTTCCAAGTTGAGGGGCGAAATATTTTCAAGGACAGGAGAGGACACGAGGGATCGGGTGGAAACTGCCCTGAAATGACCTTCGAGAACCATTGGAGCTTTTTACAAAGTGGTGTTCCTAATCATCATCATTCAGTTGACTGAAATCGTCTATTCATCCGTTCAGTGTACTATAGAGAAATGAGCGTTTTTACGGGCGGGAGTAGGGAAGAAAACATTGTTTTTTGAAAGAAGAATCATCAATAGAGAAAGTCAGTTTTATATTCGAAACTATATAATATTTCCCTTCCGACAGTAAATTTAACGTTACGAAAAAATACTCGTAAAACCTATGGGATCTAAGATATCTCCAATGATTATATTATGGATGATTTGCTTGAAAATAGTATCCAAAAAATACTCTTTCGATTTCATTGAAAAATATATGTAGATGAGATATTATGTGCGATTCTCCAAGGAATGGAGGTATATAGGAGAACTCACACCAAAATTTTTCAAGGGTCTCACTAATACAACTCAAAAAAAAAGTCAATAACTTGTTCACTAAATCGAAAAATGAAACCCTCGATATGGATGAAATATAATCATGAAATAACCTGTAACAATTGTTCAAAAAAGTATATCGGTGAACCCTCAGGACACTTAAAGTTAGAATAACGTCTCATGAAATTAGAGTTCGAAGAAATTCGTATGTATTATCGAAACAAACTGCATCATTTTTTCATAAATTGACTATGATAATGCCAAAGTTCAAATTTAGAAAATTCCTACAAGAAGAGTTGTAGTCTAGGCGAAAAAGAATCAGTCTATGCATTCTGGGGGAAGAAAGCTAATTATTGGTAGAAAATGTTAAGCTAGGTGCTAGAAACAACCCATCAAAATTTCCACCACCCAAACCTTGTGCTTTTTTTTTTCTGTGGCACGTTTTAGCCGCCCTGAATTTATTTTTTGCGATTATTTCAAGATAATGAAATCCTAGGAAAAAAATTTTGAATCCAAAATTGTTCCTCGTGATATTCTACATAGGATGGTCTATTTAAATGTCAGTCTAGTCCTGATCTTCGGCCGACAAGCTTTGTGAGAGATGAGCAGTGTCGTAGTTTTGGCGTATTGTGTGTTATAAAAGTGGTTAATCATCGCATTATGCATAGGATAAACAGATTGTTTTTGTTTAAAAATAACATGAAAGATGGCATGAAGATTCTCACGGACGAAGTATGATGAATTGTGTTTTCGGATTTCATTCCGTGTTCTGTGGTTTTGATCCTCTGAAGGATAATTGCCACAACGTTTCGGTCTCATTTGCCATCTTCTAGGTGATGATTGAGTTTCGACCTCCGAACTCGACTAATTAATTCCAGTTCTATTTCTCAATATATAGGGGTGTTCAATGATGGTATCTTTGACCTGGGCCCCTCCCACTTTCTTCGTTGGTCCGACTGCATTTTTCATTATGTCTGTATGGTAATTACTTGATAAGGTCCGACCTTGTTCCTCTGGTGTGATCGGCTTGTTTTTGTTTTGTGATAGGATGGATTTCCACGTTCTTGATAATCTTTGAGCGTCATCTCTCACCGAGTAGTATGAATAAGAGAGATGACGCCTAAAGATTACCAAGAACGTGGAAATCCATCTTATCACAAAACAAAAACAAGCCGATCACACCAGAGGAACAAGGTCGGACCTTATCAAGTAATTACCATACAGACATAATGAAAAATGCAGAATGGTTTGAACGGATCACGCACCATTTGCGCAGAAATGTGGGTCCAATAAGTGAGGAGAAAAATAAAAAATCTCAACTTTTTCAAATAGAAACCCTTTTTTTCCCTCAAGGTTCAATTCTATCATGAAAATTATATTATGATATATGATATATATAGTAGGCTGCTGTCCATCCTTCAACACAATGTTAGGTGACAAATGAAATGAAGTTGTTCATTGTCAGATTCGTGTTCTCGAAAGGTACAATATGGCTCGTGTTGGTTATATTAATCACGATTTGGCCACCGCGATCGCCCGATTTATACCAATGAATTTTTTCATTTGAAGTTTCATAAAAAACGAAGTGTTTTCTCACACGCCGACAAAAAAAGAATATTTTCAGTAGAGAGTGCGTACTGCTTTCAACTCTATTCTTATCATGATTTTCCTCTTGAATATGCGATTTATTTTTCATGAGATATTTAACCTTCCGTTAGGCGCGCCACCATATGTAACGTCGTTAGTCGCGCTGGGACTGCCTGTCCCATATCAACAACGCAGCCTAATTTTTGGTCATATGAATTATTTTGGCTTAAAATGTAAATTAGTTTATTACTAAAGCGAGTTGAATTGCATTTGCAATTGCATTATAATTTTATTTTGTTTTATAACTAGTGTTTTTATTGTTTATGAATTATTTTTTATATTTATACCTCTTATAGTAGTATTTGTGGATACGACTTTACACAATTCACGTGAAAATATTTAGGGAACAGAAAAGCAAGTAGGTAATAAATGGCATCAATCCGATTTTATTGTAGTTTGATTTATTCGGATTCACCAGCGGTTTCCTCTTCAGTTATATTTTCTAAGCAATTTTTACATAATACTTGGACATGTTTTTTCAAACATATATAGGTATATCACACTTTTGGCATGTATAGGTTGTTCTGGCGTCCTTTTTAGATTCGTTATAACAAGGTTCGCAACGTTTTCTCTTGACCGCTCTTCGGCTCGTCCCAGGTTGAAAGCTAAACGATTCAATTCTTCCACGTCAGCGGGGCTATCAAAATTATAACGCTTTGTGTCCATAATTATGCACTTTGTTTCAAAAATACACGGCACAGTAACGAATGAACATGAAAAAATAACCTGCAAACAACGAAGCCTACTAATACGGTACTGAGACGCTTGTTCAATGTACGCAACAAAAATGAGTCGTAGGCAGTCGCGCTGGGACTATCAGTCCCAAAGCAGGAACCTGACGCACTCTTTGCAAATTTTCTAAAAAATAAAACCATCCCTTCGCATGAAACTCAGGCAACTGTCTTCTAGAAGTTTACTGTGAGATGTCATAAAGTTACGACGCTGTAGCTATAATAGTTTTAATATAATTGAGAAAATTGTAAATCACGGGACTGCCAGTCCCATGCGCGACTAACGGAGGGTTAATGAAAACAAGGCAATAATAAAATATTATCGAACAAAATTGAGGGTGAAAACGTAAATTCTCTGGTAAAAATACTTCGAATGGGGAATATCTCCAAAATTATAAGTTTTGGGTATAGGGAAGTGTATTATAACTACGGCTTATTTTCATAATAGAAATGAACCTCGAGAAAAAAAGGGGATTCCCATTTGAAAAAGTTGAGATTGACATTTATTTTTCTCATTCACTTTTTGGACCCACATTTTTGTGCACCCTATAGATTATTCAGTGGATGTGAAAATGGTGTGTGATCCGTTCAACCTTCAGTATTCACGATTCACTCACTGCATATTTTTTTAAATGTCAATTTACATAAAAATGACTATGTTCGAGAGGCTGCATTTTTCACTTTTTCTAAAAAAACTCGAACAACTCTGGAAAACGGTTCATTTTGGATCTAGGGTATAATAAATGAGTTAGAATCTGAATTATGGAAAGAATTCAAAAAATGAGGTGAAATACAGAGTATGTCGTAAAAAATAACAAAGATGATGGCACTGCCAATGAAACCGGAAAAGTCACATCAATGAAAATATTTCAGTTGAAGCTTTCGAAAGCTCAACAAAAACAAAAAAGCAGCCCTATTTTCATTCCCAGACTGCCACCCAAATGAGTGAGTATATAAATAAAAACAATACCTGTTTATTGGTGTTGGATATAGGGAAGAATATCGACCGATGAGGGCGCTGGTGGTGGTTAAACTATATCCACCATTTTGAAATAGTTACCTTGTTTACATTTGTGAAATAACGCGCCAAACTGAAATTCAGTCATCAGTTGCCCTCGCTAGACAAGATTTTGGTGTTTTTTTTGCTATATTTTCATTGTACGAAATTTTTCTCGTGAAGGTTAATATAATACTGTGTTCATGATGCTTTGAATAGCCGCACAATACCATTCATTGGAGGTGGACATAGATGCATTGTGTTTTAAAATCTAATGATATTTGTTCCAGGACATTTTTTAGTTTTAGTGTAGTGTTAGTGAACCAAAGAGGCTTTTATTACATGGATGATGAAATGCGCCATAACTTCGCCTAAAAATAGACAAACAGGCTCACCAGGTAACAAGAAATCATCTCTCTTGAAATGCAAGTAACACACTAAAGCCGCTCTAGGTGGTGATTTATGCAGTTTCAGTTCAATTTTCCAAGCCTTGTACCTGTCTATTTTCTCTTTCAATCCACTTTCCGTAATGTTTCCCACCAAAGATGTATTTCTCTTTGGAAACGTGTGGAAAGACAACTTTGGATTTCGGTTCCTAGAGTTGCGGCAACTTGGCACCCAACACTTTATACAGCTCACTGAGCGATCTGCATCCATGATTGTTTGTTATTATTAATGAAAAAAAATTACAACTTCAGATGAGATTTCCTAAATCAACACCAAAGAACTCAATAAATTCACACACATAAGATAAGATGGAAGCCGTTTGTTTGTGAAATTATAGCAGTGCGTTATATTTCCGCCAGACGTCGCATAAAATTATGAACTTCCCAATAAACCATAGGATTTGTTACCTTCTTCTGAACACTCCCTTATATATTTTTTATTCATTATATTCCACAGTTATGAGGTTTCAACCGTAATGGTCATCACACGGAGATATAACAGAGAAATGCTATATAGATATTGATTGTCCATGAAGTTCCAATAACCCTGAGTTATAGCGTCAAGTGTTAATTAGAGTTATCGAACTATAATGGCTTTTAATGTCTCAAAGTAATACGTTAGACATGTTCGTGAGAGTGGCAAACTTTCTGAAGTCGCAAACTGCAGTAGCATTGCCATTCTATTTTATGTATCTAGTACGTGTTTGGGGAACTAACGCTTGAGAGGATAGTTTAATGAATATTAAACTTCGAGAAAGAGAATCAGGAAAGTACAATGTGTTTGGTGGTATTGAGAGTGGATTTCGAATGAAGCAGTTCGGTTGAGATACAGCTTTGTTGAGATCAAGAAATTCGGGGTGATTCAAATATATTCTCCGAAGGAGCCTTTTTCAATGAACATATTAGTTAACATTCTTTCACAATCAATTATATTTGATTGATCAGAATAATCTATCTCTTCCCTCTAATACACAATGAGATCGAGCTGAGCAGAAATCATTCTAATACAACATTTTATATGAGGGATATGCTGATTTGTCTCGACTCCCTCAATACAACATTAATGCCATTGAAACAGTAATACCCTATTCGGAAATAACAGTCACTAACCTAATGAATTTATCAATTCTCAAATTCGAATTACTGTGTTTTGATGGCAACGGATTTGGCTTGACGTCATCAACGCTTTGTAGAAATGGAAAGTAAAGATCTGTGATACCCCAGAAAAAGTTATTCAACTCCAAATCGAATTGATTCATTTTCAGAGATTGAACAGGAATTAATATTTCAGAATCATCAGGTACTTTTTATGACTTGCCGACATCTCCAATTCTTATGAGTCCATCCTCAGGGCTCTTCAATGAGAAAAAGATCCGATAAATTGGAGTAAGTCCGACCACTTTATACACCCGTAAACCGGAATTCCCTCGGAATTCCCCGGAATTCCCCAGAATTCCCTCGGAATTCCCCGGAATTCCTCGGAATTCCCGAAAATTGATACTGTATCAATTTTCTTCTCCTGAAGATGCTAACCTTGTTAGCGAAACGCGCGTCGAGTGCGAAAATATCAGTTTGGTGTTAGGGTAATTGATCTCTAGGAAAAGTTTCAACTTTCACACCGAAGGTTCCAAAACTCATCGTTTAACCTGTGTTTTGTCTGCCAATTATGATCTAGTCTCTCTTCCACAATCAAGGGTGTCCCTTCTTCTTGTAGAGTGATATTTCAAGACGCGTCATTTTTGAAATATTGAGGAAAATAATGGCAGTCGCAGAGGTTGACCCCAAAAACAAACACACAAACTACGACACAAAGTTTTTTTGGGCTGTTTCACATGACTAATTCATATATATTCGAATCAGAATGAGGTTATATTCCATTGAAAGAAGTTATCGGATTATTTGAAAAAACTACCCCCAACCAAACCCCTCTCGAGGCCGCACAAACTATAAAACAAAGTTTTTTGGGTTGTTTCACATGCCTTATTTATATATTCGAATCAGAATGAGGTACTATTTCACTGAAAGAAGGTATTGACTCATTTGCAAAAACTTCCCCAACACACCCCTCCAGGGACATATCAGATTATGTCTATCAGATCGTGAAGATTGTTGTCATCAGGCTTATTTTTCGCTAACAAAATGTATTTCAAATTGGAAATTCGCCACAAACTCTTTCAAAACAAAGCTCCTAACTCTCTTCGTCCAGTGGAAGTGGATTACTTCACAACGGTGTTTTGTTTTTGAATTATGATTTTATATGAATATTGAAATTGTACTGTATCCTTTTTTATTATTGCGCGAATAAATTGAAGTTACCTACTAATAATCCCTATAGTTTCTATATAAATTTTTCGGAATTCCCTAGGATTTCCCTCGGAATACCTCGGAATTCCCCGGAATACCCCGGAATTCC
>JAVJAQ010000395.1:0-12265 GCA_032362365.1 Zygogramma bicolorata | reverse complement strand
ATAGGCAGGGGAGTAGCTGTTTCAGATGGATTCTTTCATTTCTTTTTGTGGATGAATCAAAATTCTTTGAATGATATACACGTATCAACAGATCGTGTTTGTGAATTTTATTACATTTACTTTTTCATAGAAATTGTAATTTCTAATTATCGATTCGGAGGAGAAGAAGAAAGCAAAACATAATTATGAAAAAGATATTTTCCACAAAATTCAAGATGTACAACCAATTGCTTGAAAGTTGAAGAATATATTTCATTAATATTCAGTGATATGATATATCCTTGCTTTAAGAAAATTTGGCCCACCCTACACATGTATGAAAACGCTATTTTGCATAGTAAATTTTCAGTGACCTCAGAGTCCCTGATAAAGCCCCTCTGTTCTGCACTAAAATCGTTACGAGACTATTTTTTCACCTATATATTCCTGGAGCATGAATTTATACCATTTTTTTTTCGAAGTGGGTTATTTCTAAAAATTTTCCCGAGGCATAAGCCGAATATATTTCAAATTAAATATCGTGGGAGATTTGGTGAATTTCACTTTCTCGATACTTTGAGAATTTTTTCTGGCTTCCTCAGATTCAAATGTTTGAGTTTCTCAAATTTCAGTACCTAGGTACTTCATAAAAATAATAATGTTTCTCGATTTTTCATTTTCATCATGATAAAGTTGGGATTATTGGATAAAGTAGAAGATATAACTTCTGGTACTAGAAAAACAATTCAAGCAGACGTCGTTAATGATAGTATAAACTTTATTCTGGTAGATATAGGGTCAATCGGGGCTAATGTGATACAAAAATATACACTTTTGACTATATTTCCTAACCATCTACATTATGACATTTAAAAAAAATACTGGGATATGTAATTCGTATTGGTTAGTCTATATAAGGGTGCACAAAAAAATGTAGTTGCAGTACCAATGCTAAAAAAAATAAAAACTGCGTATCATACTAACCCCACCTGGTGGGGCTAATTTGATACGTAGATGGGGCTGAAGTGATACAGCATTGTATTTCATTGAATATCGTTAATAAAAGTAAGACGAGGCTGGAATGATACAGCTCTGGGGCTAATATAATACCAGTAATTTTTTCAAATTTTTATTTCCAGCCATATTAAAGATACAAGCGTGTCTTGATCATGTTTTTTTTCGCTCAAAAAAACACCTTGAGAAAGAATAACTAAAGCACAGTGTATTGTCGAAAATTAACATTTTTAACATTTCATACATTTTTATCAATTATTGTTGATGAAATTATTGAATATTATAATATTGAAAAGTCGAGTTGAAAATCAATTCTCCTCTCCTTCCCAAAGCAGGTTCAACAAGTGTTTCTTCCACATCTTCATTCTCAATAAATGACACATCTTCCGGCTCCTTCCAACAAAAAACTGAGGTATCTTCATGTGTCTCTTTTATTCGTGTGAATTTCACTTTCGGTTCACCAGCTTCAATGTCAATAACTTGACCAACGTAGTGCAACACTTTCTTCTTGGTTGCAAATTTAACTACAACCCAGTCATTGATTGTAGGTATAGTATGTTGGTAATGCATGTCACTATCATTGCAGTTTTCTAAAGTCTTCTCAAATTCCAAATCTGACTCTTCTTCTCTCTGCGTCATTTGTATAAAATCTTCTTTGCCTTCAGCTGTATCATAATAGCCCCGTTGGTTGTATCACAATAGCCCCCTCGTTTGTATCAGATTAGCCCCCTATATGTGAAGTCATATATCTCGTGAACAGGTTGATTATTTTGAAGTTTTTAAATACAGAAACATAAAACTATCTTCCCCAAATACAGGTGGGACATTAAAACATTTCTACCTCAATAAACAGCGGAGTTAGAATAAAAGTTTACACTCAGTCACTGAAATTTTTTTTGGTAAAAAAATCACCGCTGATTATTTATTTTTTTATTGTCCACTTACCATGCAATAATGAGTAATTCCGTTATGCTCAACAATAATAGAATGTATTACTTAGTCCGTAATTTCTTTTGGCTGTTTTTGGCTTAAAGCATGTACATAATTTTCTGGTGTATCATATTAGCCCCACTTTTCAAGGTGTATCACATTAGCCCCGATTGACCCTAAGAATTTCAAATCGCAATTTATACTTCCTTATTTCCTAGTGAATCAAGATTTGGACATCATACTAAAACAATTATCGGTTATAATTGCACGAGTGCATAAAAATTACCGATGATTGTGCAAGAAATCGTGATATCTAAAAATTGCAAGTTCATTTTCATATTTTGGTGAAAGTGCCCGAGTCCAAAGGACGAGGGCTCTTTTACAGAATATGAAAATAACCGAATGCAATTTGTATAAGATATGATGCTTGGATGCAAAATTATCTGGTCATTTGCATGCACGAATGTAATCCATTGGAATATTTCACCAATGAAGAAATTCTCAAGAAAATGTTATTTTTTGTTCATTTATACTTTCCTCTATAGATTGTATGGAGTACTCACCTAAACGTGAAATGTTTTTCTATTTTTGAAGTCTATCTCACATTTATTTGTGTTGTTTACTGACGTCTAGCGATACGGTTTCAAATGTGATATTATGGTGACTTGATAAAATGCAATTACCGCTGTAAGTTTTCGATAATTGCATTGCTCTTATGGGACATTTTATATATGAGGGAAATATTTATTCTAATATCGTTCCATAATCTCATTTTACAAGAAACGAGGGAAAATGATAAGGCATACACAATACATATGGTAATTTATTTATAGTTACAGTCTTGTTATATATACCGTGTGACAGACTTCATGGTCACCCCCGTTTTCTCCTTTGTTTTTTTAGTTATATTTTTGAAATTCGGAACATTGAATATGCTCACTGAACAGCATTTCTCGACATATCTGAAAGAAAAAAACAACTTCCATCGGTTAGGGATGATCGATGTTCCGAATTTCAAAAATATAGCTAGAAAAACAAAGGAGAAAACGGGGGTGTACCATGAGTCTGTGTCACACGGTATATATATATATATATATATATATATATATATATATATATATATATATATATATATATATATATATCAGTATTCCAATCACATCTGATTCGAACATGTAATCCTTGGATTGAAAAAGCTGATGTTCTTGCCTATTTGAAAAGCTTGCCAGCTGTCAACTCTTTCATTGTAACTACGTTTTCCGGAGAATTTTGTAAATATCATTCAATACTGAAGTCTCCTGAAGCTCATTTAACCTTAAAGGAAAATAAGAAATACAGTTTGTTTTCAACATCCTCCCTTCGACAAATATCGAAAAAGGCAGACACAATAGAATGTTTTCAATTCTGATGGTAATGTCAATACAAAATTGCAGACGAAACAATCAACATTTCAGTCAGCATCAAAGTTCTTCGAACATATCACCGGGAAACTAGTTTATTATGACAGATCCAATGATATTTCCCCAACTTTTCCAATATAAATATCACCCGAGGAAACTTCCTGTGACAGATTCAATATAATGTGTCACGACGATTTTATTCGGTCACAGAAAGGGGAAAACGGTTCAAAAAAGCTACTCATCGCCTATAATTTCAGATATTATATCATAGGGGTTGCTCTCAAGTAGGTCAGGTTTATTCAGAGGGCGATTTCTTGTGATATTTCATGGGTTGGGGTTCATAGAGAAGTTCAGTTTTCGAGCTATTGTTTGTTTTGTTGCGGTTTTTGAAATTTTGACAAGTGAACCTTTCAGTCAAATGTATTCTGCAGTTTCGTATTTCATGTTGTTTGATAATCGGGAGTAATTACACAAAAGCTTCAAAATTACCGATAATTTTCCATGAAAGCATGTTGTCTTAAAACTGCATGAGTTTATTTTCATATTTTGTCGAAAGAGCCCGACTCCGAAGGAGGAGGGATCTTTTAGCAAAATATGAAAATAACCGAATGCAGTTTTTTTACTGACAACATGCTTGAATGGAAAATCATCAGGTTTATTTTGATGCACGAGTAATTCGGTAGAATATTTCCGGACTTAAAACAACGACGTTCAAAATTCAGTATTTATGCCTGTCAAGATGACAAATGTACATTTTAACAATCGTTACTATTGATACACGGACCGAGCGGGTATTTTTCGATACATACCGGGTATTTACCAGCACGAAAATGTCCCGCCGGGAATTTATCGGGAGTAATTACATAAGTGCTTCAAAATTACCGATAATTTTTCATGAAAGCATGTTGTCTAAAAACTACACGAGTTTATTTTCATATTTTGTCGAGAGAGCCCTCTTCCGAAGGAGGAGGGATCTTTTAGCAAAATATGAAAATAACCGAATGCAGTTTTTTACTGACAACATGCTTGAATGGAAAATTATCAGGTTTATTTTGATGCACGAGTGTAATTCGGTAGAATATTTCCGGACTTAAAACAACGACGTTCAAAATTCAGTATTTATGCCTGTAAAGATGACAAATGTACATTTTAACAATCGTTACTATAGATACACGGACCGAGCGGGTATTTTTCGATACCTACCGGGTATTTACCAGCACGAAAATGTCCCGCCGGGAATTTATCGGGAGTAATTACACAAGTGCTTCAAAATTTCCGATAATTTTTCATGAAAGCATGTTGTCTAAAAACTACACGAGTTTATTTTCATATTTTGTCGAAAGAGCCCTCTTCCGAAGGAGGAGGGATCTTTTAGCAAAATATGAAAATAACCGAATGCAGTTTTTTTACTGACAACATGCTTGAATGGAAAGTTATCAGGTTTATTTTGATGCACGAGTGTAATTCGGTAGAATATTTCCGGACTTAAAACAACGACGTTCAAAATTCAGTATTCATGCCTGTCAAGATGACAAATGTACATTTTAACAATCTTTACTATAGATACACGGACCGAGCGGGTATTTTTCGATACCTACCGGGTATTTACCAGCACGAAAATGTCCCGCCGGGAATTTATCGGGAGTAATTACACAAGTGCTTCAAAATTTCCGATAATTTTTCATGAAAGCATGTTGTCTAAAAACTACACGAGTTTATTTTCATATTTTGTCGAAAGAGCCCGACTCCGAAGGAGGAGGGCTCTTCTAGCAAAATATGAAAATAACCGAATGCAGTTTTTTTACTGACAACATGCTTGAATGGAAAATTTTCAGGTTTATTTTGATGCACGAGTGTAATTCGGTAGAATATTTCCGGAGTTGAAACAACGACGTTTAAAATTCAGTATTTATGCCTGTCAAGATGACAAATGTACATTTTAACAATCGTTACTATAGATACACATAGGTATTTTTCGATACCTACCGGGTATTTACCAGCCCGGAAATGTCTTGCCGGTAATTTATCGCTGTAATTGATCGAAAATGTTCCGCTTCATATGGGATTTTTAACATACGATGGAATTATTTGAAGGAATGAACTGAGATAAGAGAAAGGGGAAGAGAGGCAGACTAAGAGGTAGAATATAGTATAAAGTTTTTCAGTAATAAGCATTGTTAGAAAACGCATCAGGAGCGGAAACAGTGGAATGGAAACAAAATGCAAATTGTGAAAAAAATAAACAATGTGAAACAACGCTTTGTTCCTGTACCAATGATACTCGGTGGTTATTAAGACTCATACACAAGAAGTCTCATGTACAATCCCAGAAAAAAAAATATGTCCACGATACAAAAAATCATACTCTCGAACATTGAGCTGCCTTCCATATAACGCACTTAAACTGATCTATTCATATTCATACCCCTATAAATTCACCCCCACCCCAATTTTTTCAAATGGCACCATACATATTTTTTGCAGAAAGAAAATCGTTACATCATTGTTCACCTGGCGAAAAACCCATTTTGAACATTTTCAACTAGCTTATTGTTCTTTCCGAGTCGGTATTGATTGATATTTCCACGTTTCGTTTGTAGAAAAAAATATTTTCAGCAGACGTCTTATGAAAATTGTTCTTCTTGATATCAGTTGTGATTAACTCAACATACTTTTTTACTTTCTGTAAAAATCAAACTAATACTGTGTCAGTATCAATATCTTTCTCCTGAATATGCTTACTTTGTAGAAAAACGAGAGGCAGTTTTTTGGGTTAGTTAATCATATATATATATATATATATATATATATATATATATATATATATATATATATATATATATATATATATATATATATATATATATATATATATGTAGAAATTGATGTTTTCACGGATCTTCGATATGCAAGATGCATATATATATATATATATATATATATATATATATATATATATATATGTGTTCGGATAGGTTTCCGCGGTCAGTTGTGTGTTGTTGTTGAGTTCGGGTTGAACCGCGTCTGGAGTTTTGTTCTCGACGTTTCGGCTCCGATTTTGGAGCCATTTTCAAGAGGTGAATGTGACTTCACGCTGAGAACTCGTGACGAGACCTGGGGAGTAGGCAGATTGAGGCCCCGGCGTCAAGTCACAAACCCTTGCCCCCTGTGACAACACCTGAGGAGTAGACAGATTGAGACCTCAGCGTGAAGTCACATTCACCTCTTGAAAATGGCTCCAAAATCGGAGCCGAAACGTCGAGAACAAAACTCCAGACGCGGTTCAACCCGAACTCAACAACAACACATATATATATATATATATATATATATATATATATATATATATATATATATTCCAGGCTCCCCAATACCTGGAAACCACTCTTGGTCCGACATACTTCTATTTACTCCGACTTGGGAACTAATCCGTTCGAACCTCCCATCGACCGTCCGATCCCTGATCCTGCCATAATTACTTATGAACCCTTAAATCCCACCAACCTTCAATCCTCGATCTCCAGTGATGATAGCCAGCTAGTAAGAAAACTCAGACCTAGACGCAAGGTCACTAAGTCTTGAAAATGGCTCCGAAATGGGAGCCGCAACGTAGACAAGTGAATCATTCCAGACGCGGATCAACCGGAAGTTCCAGCCAGCACATAAATATAAATATAAATATATATATATATATATATATATATATATATATATATATATATATATATATATATATATATATAATTTTGTATCGAATATTTTCTTACAAAAGTTACATTTCCTTTATATCAAAAGTACAATTGTTAAATGTGCATTGCATAAATAATATGTTTCTTGGAGTATTCGGTAAAACAGTCGAATTTTCTTGTGTTGAAATTGTGTTTTTTCAATATCAATTCGTCGTTTTTCCCGTCAAAGAAAACAATTCTGTATTATACACGGGAAAAATATTAGATTCAAGCTCTCACAACAACACAAAACACAACCTCGAGCTAAAATCTAATACTTTTTTCCCTTGTATAATAAACAACTATTATGTTCATGTATATTCTCAAGCAATCAATACAAAGTATTTCATTTCTAATGCTTTCAAATTTAAAAATGATTATTGTCAAGCAAATGTTTGGAAGTACCCAGAATATATCATAACCATTTCCGACCTCATATAGAATAAAATTTCAGTTGTGATAATAGTGAATATGATAGCATTTTTCTAATAACGTTATTTGATTTTCAGACATTGAAGACTTTAGGTGAGGGGTGAATAGGGTTTCAACATGAATGACTATAACTTTCTTTTATTTATAATAAAGTTTGCAGTCATGTTGTGAATATCAGAAATATTTATGGGTATGCTTGAAGACTGGCTTTAAATCAAATATACTAAATGAACAATTTGTTCAGGCCAGCTTCAATTCACCTACACTGTAGGTTGACGGACCAACACCTAAAAAAAATCAACTACTTCCCTGGCTAATACCACGAATGACAAAACTGCTAGAATTAACATATGCAGGAATTCATTCTGTGAAGAATCTTGCTCGCACAAGGTCCTGAATGAGCTTCAGAAGGGTTCCCTGAAAATCTGAAATATTCGTTGAATGGAATGTAATGAAAATGATTTCAATATAGATTGGATTTCTAGACGAGTAGACTCTGAAAGTTTTGTAAAACCGTTCCTATATGATGTAATATAAAAACTGGCTATCGTTATGAGAGAATTTTTCCTTTTATTCTTTCCAAGTTATCCCAAATACCGCATTCAAAACATGATTACTCTTTTCAGTCGTTGATGGACTCCATTTCAAAGGCAAATTTGATAAAACTGATTTCCAAGCTCCTCGAATAATGAAGTACACCTTCAATTTTTTTTCCTCCATCCTCTATCGTAATTCGAAAACAGCTAAATGAAAGGGAGAAGACGTAAATTCATATTCTCTTGAAAAAATACATTCACCATATAATTCAATAGCTCAACAAGATTATCCAGTTCTCTTTTTTATATTCGAATCAAATAATTTTCACAAGTTGCCTGAAGTCACCACGACTCTGAACTTTTACGGTAACAATATTCGGTTCTTAAAAGAGCCCTGATGAATAAAATTACCCTCAAATCCTATCGTTCACCGTGAGCACTATATACTCCAGAGAATATAGGATTTTGAGCAGTGGAAAAATAAAGAAACTCCTGTTTGAATGTCATCATTTTGTGGTGGATGGATTCTTTCTTCTAGCTTTTTGGAGTTCTTAACCTACCACATTCTGAAAAATAGAGATTAAGTTCATTATCTGCTTTTTTCTATGCAGATTCACACGAAAGGAAAGCCCTGTAATGTTCAGAGAACACCGCGTCAATCGAGGAACAGGAGAAACGAATTGAAATTCACTTTGAATTTTCGAAGTTTGTAAGCCTCAGGAAAAACCTCTTTCGGTAAAGAGTTTCAAAGCTCAGCTGTTTTATTGAAAACAGATCCCTGAGCACGACAGGTCCATTTAGTATATTTGATTTAAAGCCAGTTTTCAAACATACCCATAAACATTTGTGATATTCACAACATGACTGCAAAGTTGACAACAGAAAGTTACAGTCATTCATGTTGAAACCCTATTCACCCCTCACCTGAAGTCTTCAATATCTGAAAATCAAATAACGTTATTAAATAACATACTATCATATTCACTATTATCACAGCTGAAATTTTATTCTATATGAAGTCGGAAATGGTAATGATATATTCTGGGTACTTTCAAACATTTGCTCGATAATGATTATTTTTGAAGTTGAAAGCATTAAAAATGAAATACTTTATATTCATTGCTTGAAATATACATAAACATAATAGTTGTTTATTATACAAGGAAAAAAAGTATTAGATTTTAGCTCGAGGTTGTGTTGTTGCTGTGAGAGCTTAAATCAAATATTTTTCCCGTGTATAACACAGAATTTTTTTCTGTGACGGGAAAAACGACGATTTGATATTGAAAAAACACAATTTCAACACAAGAAAATTTGACTGTTGTACCGAATAGTTCAAGGAACATATCATTCATGCAGTGCACATTTAATAATTGTAATTTTTATATAAAGGAAATGTAACTTTTGTATAAGAAAATATTCTATAAAAAATTGAATTTCTACCTTTACTCATGTATATATATATATATATATATATATATATATATATATATATATATATATGATTCGAGTTTAGTTGCCTTCCGGCAAAATTAACTCAAAAAACTGACAGAAAAAATTAGTCGTCCTACGGACTCGTAATTTTTTCAGAGGCAGTTTCTTTCGTTGAGTTGCCAGGCAACAAAATTCTCATCGAAATGTCAAGTTAACTTCGACAAAAAAAAGCTCTCGTGTAATTATAAGTGAAAATTGTTCTTGTTGATATCTCTTATGATTCACTTTTTGTGAAGATCAATTCTCATTCTAACACCTTATTGATATTACCTGCACACGACGCTCGTTTCTCTACATAGTTAGCATATTCAGGAGAAAAAAATTGATACTGACACAGTATCAGTATGATTTTTACAGAAAGTGAAAAAGTATGTTGAGTGAATCATAAGGGATATCAACAAGAACAATTTTCATAAGACGTCTGCTGAAAATATTTTTTTCTACGCACGAAACGTGCAAATATCAATCAATACCGACTCTTAAAGAACAATAAGCTAATTTAAAATGTTCAAACTGAGTTTGTCGCCAGATAAACAATTATGTAACAATTTTATTTCTGCGAAAAAAAATGTAAGCCTCAAGAAAAACCTTTCTCGACAAGGAGATCCCAAGCTCAGCTGTTCTATGGAAAAAAGATCCCTGAGCACGAGAGGTTCGACAGGTCTTCACATTCATAAAAAAAGGGTGGGAATTCTGTACTCATCGAGTCATCCGTGTAGATATTGACGAGGGTGGAACGATTGATAACAATTCAGAGAAGCACCGACCGTGAAAATATCTATAGGAGAGATACAAGTCTCCGACCCTTCTACGATGTTCCAATGAAATGAGCGAGTCTGTATGGGGTGTGAATATCAATCGGGGCGCCACCTTTGAAGATGCATCAGAAGTGAAGAAAATTATCACTGGAGAAATTTTAATTCATATTTTTGTTACATACCAATCACAATTATGTAATATTTGGTACACACTTCTGGTTATGATGACAATACATTTCAATGTATTCTGTAAAATCATAAATCTGAGATGACCGCTGCTGAAAAATGGCTCTTGAACTTCTCAGAATATTTTTTAGAGGGCATTTCTGGTACTAATTAAAGTGTGTATGTTCAACGACGCAAATTTATACATATAAAATGAGTAATCATTCCAGTTCCATTGTCGGCCGCCAAAAATTCACATTACACGTGTATTGTTAGTGAGCCAAAACATAACAACTCCCAGGGTGGGGGGAGTAAAAAACGACAGTACGCGACTCGGGGATAAGGCCAATTACGGGCACCCGCGGATTACCGCATTCAGCTAACGCCTCGTGCTCATTTTTTTTCGCTCGTAGGTAATTGGTAGTTATTTCCTTCGTTACGTAATATACTGAATGGTAATGGTTCGGACTTCCATTGTCTATATTATATTAACTCCATTGAAACTTGTCGCTAAGAACGAAATGATCTATCCAGTTACAATGAATTATGATAATAATTGCATAACATTGAAATTTTTCTATTAAAACATTGTTGAAAGATTAAAATTTGGATTCCCAACGTGCTGCATGCTGAGCAGGAGGGGTGACAGGAAGTGAAATTTGACATTGACTTAAGGTCCTAAATGATTTTGGAACATAAACTTTGTGACAAATGACGTATTAGTGACTACAGTACATCAAAACTTTCCAAGGTGAGCACAGAATTATTCAATTGAGATTATTTGAAATGGGTAGGGTACGTTCTCGGTCCATCTCCCAACAGTCAGCGACCGTAAGTTGGGTTCCCATTAGACTCAAACGGCTGGTACACTTTCAGCATTCTCATAGTGGAGATTCTGTTGGGAGATGGACCGAGAACGTACCCTACCCATTTCAAATAATCTCAATTGAATAATTCTGTGCTCACCTTGGAAAGTTTTGATGTACTGTAGTCGATAATACGTCATTTGTCACAAAGTTTATGTTCCAGAATCATTTAGGACCTCAAGTCAATGTCAAATTTCACTTCCTGTCACCCCTCCTGCTCAGCATGCAGCACGTTGGGAATCCAAATTTTAATCTTTTAACAATGTTTTAATAGAAAAATTTCAATTGTCAACCCAAAAGGGCACTGATTTTAACTTTGATGTTTATTCAGTGTAATTTCTCACGATTATTTATGATTGTGAAGATCTTCCTGTAAATACCTAGACGAGTAAGTACCTAATTCATTTCTAACCTGTGATTCTAACCTTCAATCCAATTTTCGACTATTACTTAGTTGCAGGTATAGCACTGAAGATGGCTTAATAGCCGAATAAAGCGCTCTGCGATTTTTAAATAAATTTATTTACACGAAATACGACTTTCCCTGATTCGATATTCTTATTGACCGTCTGATATAATTTTGTATAAATTTGAAATGTTACAATGTTGAGATAAGTTCCTGCTTGAGGAAGCTATTGTATACCGAAAAACGTGTCGCGGTTTAGTCAACCCTAATATGTGAATATTCCACAGGCAACTGTAATATATTTGTTTTGTTGTGAAATGATAAAAATACAAATCAAGTAAGAAAATGAAATCACAAACGAAAGGTTGGAATTGACTTTTTGGTCAATAATGAAATAAAGGATTGATTGATCGAAGAAAATAATGTTGTTACAAAAAATCGAGATATCGAATATGAAATATTATCAAAAAAATATAACCGATAGAATTATAACCGACCACATCTCGAAATTTTGTCAGTCATCACCCGAAGATAATTGCGGATACCAGCAATCAAAC
>JAVJAQ010000394.1:0-14848 GCA_032362365.1 Zygogramma bicolorata | reverse complement strand
GGGTGAGTTCGGCTCGGCAGTAAGGTGAGGGAGCGGATAAAGAGTGAAGTTTCGTCACGTGGTCATGGAGTGCGGTGCGTCAAATTGAAGTCGAACGTGTCAGAGCGCGAAGCGAAGACACAAAAGAGCGCAGATTCTAAATTTGAAAATTCAAATCATGATGGATCCTAAATAAGTAGTTGATGATTTTTATGATTCATCCGTTGAAGAAGATTTTATTGAGAAAGTTGAAAACTATGCGGAACTAACTGTGCTTTACATGTCTGATCAGCAATTCAAGCGAAATTTTCATCTAACCTGTTAGACCTACTCTTTTCATCCTGCAACGTTAATTTCCCATCTATTACATATACTTGTTCATCCACGTTGATAACTGAATGGGTTTCGGGGGATATAATTGCTGCCATGTTGAACAAATCGGAAGAAAACTCAAAATTTGTATGTTTATAATATTATTAGACGTTTTTCGAACAGTCTGACAAGTATAGTGACAATCCTATGACAACCCTATCGATAATACGCACCCTCAGCCAACGGTGTCTGGAGAGTTAGCTCCTTTCGATCTACTCCTACCATACCCAAACACAATGGAGTCAACTCTTTGCGTTCTAATGACCATACTCGAACGGCTTGGGGGGAAAAAGGAGCGAGAAAATCGAATGGAGTTAACAACCCGAACTCACCCATACGTGACTGATAGGGCCTACTTATGCATCATCAATAAAATTGAACGAATAATGCGATAAAATATTCGAATATGATTTCGACTGAATATCATAACTTGGCATTCCTGAATGCTTGTACATGAATGCACAAGTTCAATCTGATATTATTATTTCAAGTGACTGTGATAATGACAAGCATGCATTACCAAATTTCAACTCTAATGGAACAACTGAAACGATTTTTTGGGAAAATCAAATGAAACTCACCCATGACTCACTCACAAGAGACAAAAATGAAAAACAAATTCACATAACCTCTAACGAAATATAAAAACAATCCTTCAAATCAATCTTCACCTTGAATACCAAAAATGTACATATGATATTCAGAAAGTAAGCCGTGTGTCTACGCTCTGAGATCTCATTTCAAGGCGCGATATATTTTAACGATGAAATCCCATTGTTGGAAAAGTACGAGCCGTATAGCCACCTTAAGGTAAGCGTCCATAGGTACGCATCGTACGTATCGTACGGATCGTACGAAACGGATTTTAGAATTATTAGTATAGTAAGTAATACATATGCGTCCACTGACCGGCAGCGGACGGATCGCACGTATCGGTCCGTCGGTAATGCCGATGAAATTTATCGAAGGGGCAACTTTTCCGACTGGTGCGGATGACAACATGCGGATTGCCGATAAGTGGACGCATGTCACAATAGCTAGTCACTGGTCACCTCACAGATCATTTGAATTTTGTTACATTTCGACACTAAGTACACACACGTGCTTTAATTATATTTGTTATTACGTATATCATGGAGCAAATCAGTGAATAGTGTATGATATTCTCCAAATTGTGATCTTTTTTTGAATATGTCATGTATCCACAATCTATGTCTTCTCTTATTTCCCCTCCTTTCTTCTTCATCTAATAACAAAGCAATAATGACAAGTTCTTCATCACTTTCCATGATCGGAAACATTACACACTGTAATGTTTCCGATCGTCCACTCACTACGAAAATGCGAATGTTACTTAAAAGCCGACCGTCGCATCGGCAATCCGATCGCTACGGATACAGTGGACGCACTACCACAAATCGATCCGTTTTATACGATCCGTACGATACGTACGATGCGTACCTATGGACGCTTACCTTTATACGAGCCTATAGTCGGGCTGTTCAAAAGATAGAATTCAAGTACTCGTGAACAGTAAATGCCTGCATAGCCACGCCTTCTAAACTGAAATAAATGAAGAACTGTTTACACTGTACTGTACTCATTTGTGCTTTGTTTTTACGTGTGTTACGTTAATTAAATAATATGGATGGAAACACTCTTTCACCTCCAAGAAAAAGATAAAAAAAAGACATTTAACCGTAGAGGAAGAGGTGTAATAATGAAAACTTATAAAAAAGCATCCCAAGAAATGATGGGAGGACGACGCGGCAACGTTTTTGTTGAGTGGTGTAAATCGGACTTGTAACATTGGGGAGAGGAACATTCAAAGAGTGCGTGCCGTTCACGTGATCATTCTATCTTTTCAGCGGCTACACTATAGTCATTAGCCATGTTACGTACTATAACTGCACTGATCGAATCCAATTATTTATCATTTAAATTGGTACTTAATAGAGGTTATTAATGAATATTTTGTGGAATTGATCTAGTTTGTGAATCATTACAAATAATGTAATACTCGAACATAGTCGTGGAAGAAAAAACTATTCTTCCACTAGAATATATCCTTTCCACAAGTAGGCTAGTTCCCTAGCCTTCAATAATTTTAATTTCAATTGTATAAAAATTGAGCAAGAAAAAGTGATTTCTATGTAACCCAGTGCCCGTCGTGTTATATAGGCAGGGGAGAAGCTGTTTTAGATGGACTTTTTCTTCCTTTTTGTGAATGAATCAAACGTCTTTGAATGAAATACACTTACCTATCAACAGACAGGATTTGTATTCTTTTAATTTCACTTCGTTCACAGAAGTTGTAATATCTATGTTTTCATTTGGGTCTGGGTTAATTAGTGCCCATTTCATAATCAGTAATAAGAGATGAGTCATTGGACAAAATTTGGAGATTACTGAAATATGTCATGCCTGACGTCCACTATAGTCGGGCCGTTCAAAAGATAGAATTCAAGGACGCGTGAACAGTGAATGCCTGCATCAATATATAGCCTGCGCGGCGTAGCCACGCCTTCTAAACTGAAATAAATGAAGAACCGTTTACACTGTACTGTACTCATTTGTGCTTTGTATTTACGTATGTACGTTAATTAAATAATATGGATGGAAACACTCTTTCACCTCCAAGAAAAAGATCAAAAAAAAGACATTTAACTGTAGAGGAAAAAGGTGTAATGATCAACACTTATGAAAAAGCATCCCAAGAGTTTATGGGAGAACAGGGAAATGCGAAGTTTCTGTTGAGTGGTGTGAATCGGACTTGTAACATTGGGGAGAGGAACATTCAAAGAGTGCGTGCCGTTCACGTGATCATTCTATCTTTTCAGCGGCTATACTATAGCTCCCAAACTATTAGATGGATTATTCATCTGATAATAGGTATCAAGAAAATAATCTTTACGAATCCTTACCACTAGATCTGAAAAATTCCTCTGATAAATGTTCATCTTTTCAATGAAATTTTGTTATTTTCGAGCGATACCAATCGAGCAACCAGCAATAGATAAAACCACTCATTCTATAGTCGGGCTGTTCAAAAGATAGAATTCAAGGACGCGTGAACAGTGAATTCCTGCATCTATGGCCGTGTTCCGTTTCCCTGTCTGGTTAACCAGATAGACCGTTGGCCCATGACACAAACATTGTCGATAATCTATGTTCGTATGCCCTTTTGGGGATATACTCAGGAGGCTTGGGAAACCGGGAAAAAGTGCCTCCAAGCGTCTGTGACCAGTCCTTGCACCTGCTGACCTCCACTTCCGGTTGGAAAAAAGGGTTAAGTATTCGATGAACGAGGAAGCTCGGCCATGTGGATACATTATCGTATCTTGCAAAAATAATCGGGCGCTAGCCGGTTTGCATACGTCTAGGTCGCTGCCGGAAGGAGGCATACGAACCGGAAGTGGCAATTTCCCACTGGTGATGGACGATGATCGAGGAAAGTATGCCCTTTCGTGGAACGACTCCTTTCGACCCATTAAACACTATCCGACATTTGCATACGATTTCGGAAAGGGCATCTCGATTTATGCCAGCATCAACTAACCGGACTAACCTAGAAATAGTCGATAATTTATGTTCGTATGCCAATCTCGGTGCCGATAGAATACGACATTTTAAGTAACAAAAGCTGGTTTGCATACGCCCAGGTCACTACCGGAAGGAGGCATACGAACCGGAAGTGGCAATTCTCCACTGGTGATGGACGATGATCGAGGAAAGTATGCCCTTTCGTGGAACGACTCCTTTCGACCCATTAAACACTATCCGACATTTGCATACGATTTCGGAAAGGGCATCTCGATTTATGCCAGCATCAACTAACCGGACTAACCTAGAAATAGTCGATAATTTATGTTCGTATGCCAATCTCGGTGCCGATAGAATACGACATTTTAAGTAACAAAAGCTGGTTTGCATACGCCCAGGTCACTACCGGAAGGAGGCATACGAACCGGAAGTGGCAATTCTCCACTGGTGATGGACGATGATCGAGGAAAGTATGCCCTTTCGTGGAACGACTCCTTTCGACCCATTAAACACTATCCGACATTTGCATACGATTTCGGAAAGGGCATCTCGATTTATGCCAGCATCAACTAACCGGACTAACCTAGAAATAGTCGATAATTGAGGAAATGTTGAAATTTTGACCACGGTTAGTAGAAGTGAAAGTATTTATCAAATAATGGTTTGCATACAATTTGCGCGGTGCCAACATTACTTAATTTATTCCCAAACTTTCAATAAAAGGGCCCCTCTGCAGATAATGTTTATTTTATGTTTTTTGTCCCGCTGAATCCAAATATACCAATTATTTCGTCTTGAAGATCGCGCTACTATTGTTTATTAACAATTTAAAGTGAAAAAAGTGGAAATTACCCTCCCATTAGGGACCACAAGTTTTTTCCCCCGATAAACCCATTTCCAGGGTTTTCCACTGAGCAAAAGGCACATCTATTTGCGAGTGTCCAAACATGGTAGATAGTGTGTAAATGAGTTAAATCAGGGCTTACTACATTAATATTTTCAATAACATACAATCGGACCTTAAAAAAGTCGGGAAAATATTAATCTCCCATTGTACGGGTGGGATCGATTCATTCAAACTTGCCCGCCAAACTCAACGTCCAGATGTCCATGTGAATCCAGCCTTGGCGATTCGCGTTCTTTTCGCGGAGAAAAATATGTTAACTGCAGCTTTTTTGATTTTTACGAACCATGTCCATTTTATTTAAAAATTATGACGTTTCGGGAATCTATATATTCCCCTCTTCAGATTACTATAGGTACAAACAATATATGATACAATACAATACAAACTGCGTGAATATGTAGATTTATATGAGGGAACTTACTTACTTTCCCTGTTTATGAGGTTGATACAAACAAGTTTTTAGCATCTTTGACAGCAATTTTGGCATTTTTACATTTTACAGATTACATTTTACATAATTGACAATTCCCACAAGCGAAATTTTTTTTACTCTTTGACTCTGTAAGTTCCCTCATATAAATTTACATATTCACTCAGTTTGTATTGTATTGTATTGTACATATTTTTGATACAGAGTCGTACAGATACCTAAGACATGATAAATCCGCTTTTCGTAGGAATTGCTCATTTATATGTTAGTCCGGTCAGTTGATGCTGGCATAAATCGAGATGCCCTTTCCGAAATCGTATGCAAATGTCGGATAGTGTTTAATGGGTCGAAAGGAGTCGTTCCACGAAAGGGCATACTTTCCTCGATCATCGTCCATCACCAGTGGAGAATTGCCACTTCCGGTTCGTATGCCTCCTTCCGGTAGTGACCTGGGCGTATGCAAACCAGCTTTTGTTACTTAAAATGTCGTATTCTATCGGCACCGAGATTGGCATACGAACATAAATTATCGACTATTTCTAGGTTAGTCCGGTTAGTTGATGCTGGCATAAATCGAGATGCCCTTTCCGAAATCGTATGCAAATGTCGGATAGTGTTTAATGGGTCGAAAGGAGTCGTTCCACGAAAGGGCATACTTTCCTCGATCATCGTCCATCACCAGTGGGAAATTGCCACTTCCGGTTCGTATGCCTCCTTCCGGCAGCGACCTAGACGTATGCAAACCGGCTAGCGCCCGGTTATTTTTGCAAGATACGATAATGTATCCACATGGCCGAGCTTCCTCGTTCCTTGAATACTTAACCTTTTTTTTTCAATCGGAAGTGGAGGTCAGCAGGTGCAAGGACTGGTCACAGACGCTCGGAGGCACTTTTTTCCGGTTTCCCAAGCCTCCTGAGTATATCCCCAAAAGGGCATACGAACATAGATTATCGACAATGTTTGTGTCATGGGCCAACGGTCTAAGAGTGGTTCTTTCTTTCTTTTTTGGATGGACCCGGTCAATATGATACAGAGAGAAGGAACCACTCTGGTTCACCAGACATGGAAACGGAACAGGGCCTATATTAGCCTGCGCGGCGTAGCCACGCCTTCTAAACTGAAATAAATGAAGGACTGTTTACACTGTACTGTACACATTTGTGCTTTGTATTTACGTGTGTTACGTTAATTGAATAATATGGATGGAAACAAAGACATTTAACTGTAGAGGAAAAAGGTGTGATAATGAACACTTATAAAAAAGCATCCCAAGAGTTTATGGGAGAACAGGGAAATGCTGTTGAATTCACTGCTGAGGCGACGTTTTTGTTGAGTGGTGTAAATCGGACTTGTAACATTGGGGAGTGGAGCATTCAAAGAGTGCGTGCCGTTCACGTGATCATTCTATCTTCTCAGCGGCTACACTATAGGGCCTGGGTTTTCATCATGCTGGTTACTCTCATGGTATTCCTACAATAGTAGTTTGTACAACAAAATTGGATATGGTGGGCATATCGCACGAGGAAGATTTATAAAAACGAGAATCATATTGATAAAATAAATGAAAGGAAAGAAACTTCATTAAATTCAATACTTAATTCTTGCTGACGACATCCTCCGGAAATTCCAAAAATTAATAGTACCTGAGGAGTTATAATATTTCAATCGTTGAAAAAAGTACAAAAAAACACCACGGTTACTTTAGCAATAAAGTTCGGCAATATTTAAAAAAAACTCCCTATCATCTTGAAACAGTGACGAGGCTTTTGGAAATGATAATTATGTTTCGAAACGGAAAAAATAGAAGGGACCATTGAAAAATTTCGAGAGTGGCGACGTCCGGGGGCGGTACAGCTCCAGCAACTTTTTTATTGGGGACTCTGCCACCTTCATATTTCAGCAGAGCGTTACTGAGTGGAATTGAGGAGAAATGACAGAGTCGAATTCAAAAATCCGGGCGTCGGGGACGGTGCAGCTCCAGCAATATTTTTATAAAGGACCCTGCCACCCTCATATTTTAGCAGAGCGTTACTGAGTGGAATTGAAGAGAAATGACAGATTGAAGAGAAATGACAGATTCGAATTCAAAAATCCGGGAGTCGGGGGCGGTACAGCTCCAGCAATATTTTTATTAAGGACCCTGCCACCTTCATATTTTAGCAGAGCGTTACCGACTAGAATTGAAGAGAAATGAAAAAGTCGAATTCAAAAATCCGGGCGTCGGGGACGGTGCAGCTCCAGCAATATTTTTATAAAGGACCCTGCCACCCTCATATTTTAGCAGAGCGTTACTGAGTGGAATTGAAGAGAAATGACAGATTGAAGAGAAATGACAGATTGAAGAGAAATGACAGATTCGAATTCAAAAATCCGGGAGTCGGGGGCGGTAAAGCTCCAGCAATATTTTTATTAAGGACCCTGCCACCCTCATATTTTAGCAGAGCGTTACCGACTAGAATTGAAGAGAAATGAAAGAGTCGAATTCAAAAATCCGGGCGTCGGGGGCGGTGCAGCTCCAGCAATATTTTTATTAAGGACCCTGCAACCTTCATATTTTAGCAGAGCGTTACTGACTAGAATTGAAGAGAAATGAAAGAGTCGAATTCAAAAATCCGGGCTTCGGGGGCGGTACAGCTCCAGCAATATTTTTATTAAGGACCCTGCCACCTTCATATTTTAACAGAGCGTTACTGACTAGAATTGAAGAGAAATGACAGAGTCGAATTCAAAAATCCTGGCGTCGGGGGCGGTACAGCTCCAGCAATATTTTTATTAAGGACCCAGCCACCTTCATATTTTAACAGAGCGTTACTGAGGGGCCCCAATAAAAAAGTTGCTGGAGCTGTACCGCCCCCGGACGTCGCCACTCTCGAAATTTTTTCAATGGTCCCTTCTATTTTTTCCGTTTCGAAACATAATTATCATTTCCAAAAGCCTCGTCACTGTTTCAAGATGATAGGGAATTTTTTTTAAATATTGCCGAACTTTATTGCTAAAGTAACCGAGGTCAAAAAACGGTTTTGGTGAAACTAAGACCAACGACTATAAAATGGACCGTTTCAGAGGGCGTACTTCTTAACCAAGGCGGCCATTATTTGGACTCTACAATTTCAGTTACTTATTGGTGGCGAACCGTTAATAGATTTATCACTAGAATCACTAATTTTTGTGAATTGATCTGTTACAGAAAGCACTGATTCACTGATAATTACAATGAAATTGACAGTAACGAAGTTTTAGAATTAGCAAAGGAAGCCGTGATTTTGAAGATGAAATGTTATACCCAAATAGGTACGACAAAAAAACGAGATATTACAATTAATTGTCAACATCCATTTTTGCCATTAATTTTGTTTCTTTCACAGATAATTCGCTTAACTCATGGATTTTTAAAAACGTTTTATAGAAAAATTTTTATAATTAGACAGACATATCAAAACTGTGACGTTTTTACGAGGTTGTCTCCCTGGTAACCAAGTATTTTGTTCTCTGTGATCGGTGGAATTCAGATCCCACCTTGTGTGTACATGGAATCATAACGATTCAGTTGACTGGAATGAAGAAAGTCACGATCAACGTGCTTACACGTAGGGCGGGTACTTCACGACCCGATTAACAGTCCGTTAAAATAATCGATGCTTAGGCTGTCCTTTCACTTTAGCAAACGACAGGATACGGTGTCCATTCTTAGCACCGGTTACTTGAACGGACTCTTAATCAGGTCGTTAAGTACCCACCCTTAAATTAGTATCAATCGTTTGCTCAGAACTTCCATCACACAAAATCAAGTATGTATATTATGTATAAAAAATTGTGACTGGTATAAGGAAAAGCTCTCAAAATCAAAAATATAGTTGAACGAAATACAATGAGTAAATGCCGAAGAGATTGGTTGCAATTGGCATTTGTGACGACTAGATGCTTACTTTCCAACTCTTATTTTTATTTATTCATTTATTGTTTCTTCGATGTTTCTTACAACATCAATTGTATAATAAGAAGTATGTGAACACTTACATCCTGACAAGAATAACAGTAAATTGGCGAATTGTGGGAAGGAAAATTATATACATATATATAATATATATATATATATATTTATATATATATATATATATTATATCTCTTCGAAATGAACTCAGAATAGGACAGATTAGAAACAAATGATCTAGGGTCTGTGGCAACTGCAAGTTACGTAGCTTGCAAAGTTCCGTTAATAATGGATGATTTTTCTTCATTCATTCTCATTCCTCAAATAACTATACCCAAAAACATTGTGGCTCCTAATATTTAGTCGCCTGCCATTCATTAGATAAGACAATTTTCAAATAAACTCTTCAACCTTGAATTGTATATTTACTTCAGGCTGGAATTATGTAATCTGATATTACTGCGGTGGGGTCGGGTCATTGTCGAGGAATATCACACAATTTTGTTTCAATCCAGCATCAGTATAGAATGGAAACTCAGCAGTTTTTTATTTCGTTCCAATAGTTTATTCCAGTCGATTTTTCCAGGAATATTTCATCGAGTTCAATTACCATAAACTCAAAACGCTTGCGGTGAACGAGCGAATTATGAAAATATAATTCGTTTCTTGATCAGTCTACATGATTACCCAGAAGACTGGGTCCTTACTATATAAAAAAAAAACAACCTACACCATTTGTATGAACAGATAATGGATTATGTTATATCTGATATTAAATATTCTGTTCTTCATTTCACATCGAGCACTTTGTATTTTTTATGAATTTGATGTTAGACGTCAGATTGACGACAATTACTGACAAGTAAAAGTTTTTGAGAAAAGTTCCCATTTTTTATTGAATTGACGACGAAACATTGGTCCTTCGAGCCGGATTTTGCAATTAAATGTTTTTTCTTCGGTATGAATAGCTTCATGAACTCTCAAATTACTCGTAGATGTAAAATATACGAAGCAGACTTGGCACTGATATGGTTTTTCTCCTGTATGAATCATCTCGTGGTTTCTCAAAACATCCATCGAAGGAAAAGTTTTTGAGCATATCTTGCATTTATCCATGTCTCTTTGATGAAGTTCCTCGTGGATTTTCAAACCAGCCTTGCTCAAAAAGGATTTAGCGCAAAGTTTGCAGTCAAATGAAGTGCTATTATGTATTTTCATGCAGTGGTCACAATTGAATGCCTTCGGGCAGATTCTACGACGGGTTTTTCTTCCACTGATACATTGTTTCGAACGGCCATTGAATAATTTTGAGCGGATTTCACAACGCGGTCGTTTATCATCATTCTTTTCTTCATGTGCATTAGGATTTCTATTTGGATTGAAAGATTTTGAAATTTTGTAATATAACATTTTTTTTTCGTCAATCTTCTCCAGTAGAATAATCAAATTGTCTTTCGAAAATCGGTTTTCAACAGCAAATATTGACCGGCAGTTGCGTTTCAAGTGACCTCTATCAATGGGAGTGCAGACCTGTTTCTTTCTATCATCTTTTTTAGAAGGCGATAAATTTTTATCAGATGGTGTATTTTTCTTCACGATATATTTCTGTTTCGATACAGCTGCGTCTCTCGTTTCGAGGCATAGAGATGATGTAGAAACTTGAATGTCAGTTGAATCAGCAACATATTTTGTATGTTCTTTGTTGACACACAGTGACTCTTTAGTTTTGGTGAAATCTACATCATTATTGGAATGTGACCGATCAATGCTATTCTCAATTTTTATTTGTTCCTTGTCACATATTACATTTCTTGATAGTTTTTGAGAAATTTTGTGATCTTTTCCTATATTCAACTGGAATGTGAACTTTTCTGCATTATCATCTGGGGACTTGGAAATCCCATTTTTTCTGTACCGAAAATCTTCAGTTTTTGTGAAATGTACCTCATTGTCAGAACGTCTATCCAACACTTCAGAAACTGAAAGAAATTCATAATCAGTTTCGCCAACAACTTGTTAACCCTAAAAAACCCAATAAGTTTCGCCTGGTCTTTGACGCAGCCTCTCGTTCTAATGGAGTAAGTCTGAATGATCATCTTCTTTCGGGTCCAGATCTACTGCAGTCTTTGGTGGAAGTTCTCATGAAATTTAGACAAAAGAAAGTCGCATTCTGCAGTGACGTTAAGGAGATGTTTCATCAAGTCCGGATCATTCCACAAGATCAAAGTTCTCAACGATTCCTCTGGAGAAATGGAGACACTAGTAAACCATACGACACTTACGAAATGCAAGTGATGATATTTGGGGCGACATGTTCTCCTAGTTGTGCCCAATACATCAAAAACTTGAATGCTACTCAGCAGACGAGCCGACCAGACATTTTGGATGCCATAATCAAGAAACATTATGTAGACGATTATTTGGACAGCACTGACACGGTGGAAGAGGCACTAGATTTAATTTCGGAAGTCAAACGAGTTCAAAAATTGGGAGGTTTCGATCTCGTGAATTGGACATCAAATTCAAAAGAAGTACTCAATGGACTCTCGGAGCATGGCAATTCGAACAAAGACCTGAATCTTGATGAATCGAAAATTCAACGCGTATTAGGTCTATCCTGGAATGCGAGAACCGACGAAATTTGTTTTCAGCTTAAATTAGACGACGAGACATTCCAAGATCTGACAAGGCCTACTAAGAGACAAATACTGAAATTAGTTATGTCACTTTTTGACCCGTTGGGACTGATTGTCAATGTGACAATAAGAGCTAGAATATTGATACAGGATGTCTGGAAATCAGGAATCGGATGGGATGATGAAATCGATGATGAACTTCACCAAATTTGGAAAATGTGGCTGTCAGATCTGAAAAATATCATGCAAATTGCCGTTCCAAGAGTTTATTCCCTGAATGTTCCCAAAGCACAGAAAATTGAGGTTCATTTGTTTTGCGATGCCAGTAAGAAAGCATTCGCATCTGTAGCTTATCTCAGAGTGATAACTGAAGAAACAATTGACGTATCTTTCATAATCGCCAAAGCACGCGTAGCACCAACCAAACCAATTTCGATACCTCGACTCGAACTTCAAGCTGCCTTGATGGGGAGCAGACTGGCCAGGACAGTAGTGAGTACAATTGGAATACCAGTTGACAGGGTGTATTTCTGGTCGGATTCGACTACCGTTTTATTTTGGATCAAGGGAGACGGTACTAAATTGGGACAGTTTGAAGCTCACCGCGTTGGAGAAATTCAGGAAAATACAAACAGTAATGACTGGCATTGGATTCCATCCAACCTAAATGCTGCCGATAATGCAACGAGAACCTACTCTTGCGGAGCCAATAGCATTGACTATGATAAATGGTACAGCGGGCCAGATTTTCTATACCGTGTGTCACATACTCTGGGTACACCCCCGTTTTCTCCTTTGCTTCTTTAGCTATATTTCTGAAATTTGGAACATATAATATGCTCACTGAGCAGCATTTCTCGACATATCTGAAAGAAAAAAACAACTTCCAATTTTTCCGGAAATGGCATCAACTTTCGATTCTTGAATGGGACACCCTGTATATTGTTACATGATCGTTTAGGGATGATCATGAGGAATCCAACGATACCAGGTTTGATGATGTTATCTCCAATGACTGCGGAGATATCGCCATTTATTTTATTCATAAGCTCAATGAGTGGGAGAGAGAATTGGATTGACCCGCCAGAAAAAGTTTCTCTCTCCTACTCGTTGAGCTTATGGATAAAATAAATGGCGATATCTCCGCAATCATTGGAGATAACATCATCAAACCTGGTATCGTTGGATTCCTCATGATCATCCCTAGCCGATCATGTAACAATATACAGGGTGTCCCATTCAAGAATCGAAAGTTGATGTCATTTCCGGAAAAATTGGAAGTTATTTTTTTCTTTCAGATATGTCGAGAAATGCTGTTCAGTGAGCATATTCAATGTTCCGAATTTCAAAAATATATCTAGAAAAACAAAGGAGAAAACGGGGGTGTACTATGAGTCTGTGACACACGGTATATGAAGGATGAGACGTCTTGGCCTATTCAGAAGAGAATAAGAACACTGGATGAGACAGATAGACAGCCAGAAATAAGCATTCTTGTCATTGAATCAGGCACTTGTCTCCCAGATATCCAACGGTTTTCGAAGTGGCTGAGACTTTTGAGAAGCACTGCGTATGTGACAAAGATCGCAAGGAATTGGATTTCGAAAATTCGAGATAAGAACTTACAACTATCGTGGACTTTATCTGTTGATGATTTACAGAGAGCTGAAGTACTATGGATTCAACAATGTCAACAGGAAAGCTTCTCTGAAGATATCCAATCCCTGAGGAGAGGCAGAATATTAAAAAGCCGATTACGACTCTTATGCCCAACTTTTAACGAAGAGAAACTCCTTGTTTTGCAAGGACGGACTGACTTGGCAACAGAATTGGCAAATGATACTAAAAGACCAATTATACTACCACCTAAACACCCGTTGACAAGAATTCTATTGATGTACTATCATGAAAAGTTCGCACATCAAGGTGTAGAAACCGTTCTCAATGAAGTCAGACGTCCAGAGCCTTCACGTACACAGGTGTAGATTATTTTGGGCCGTTGTATGTTAAAATCGGTCGTCGACGGGAGAAGCGATGGGGAGTTATATTCACCTGCTTGATGGTACGAGCTGTCCACCTTGAGGTAGCCCATTCACTGACTGCGGACTCTACAATAATGGCCGTGCGAAGAATGATATCCAGACGGGGGCAACCGAATGAAATCCACTCGGATAATGGTACTAATTTTCACGGGGCATCAGAAGAACTGAAAACTGCTGTTGCAAATTTAGATAAAATGAAACTGACTGACAATATGACTTCAAAAGGTATTAAATGGAGATTTATACCACCAGCTTCTCCACGTATGGGGGGAGTCTGGGAAAGACTTGTACGTTCAGTAAAAAAAACCTTTCACTGTATACTTAATGAACAGGTACTGACTGATGAGCTCCTTTTGACCTTGTTTGCTGAGTGTGAGAACATTATCAATTCTCGGCCTATAACTAAGGTGTCTGTGGATCCTAACGACATGGAGGCACTGACTCCCAACCATTTTTTGTTGGGGTCAACGAATGAAACGACACCGTTAGAGCAGCTACAACATATAGATATGCGCCGTCAATGGATGAAATCGCAAGTATTCAAAGACAAGTTTTGGAAGAGATGGACAAGGGAATATCTACCAACGTTAACGAAGAGAACCAAGTGGAGTGATGATGGCAAGCCGATACAGCAAAATGATATGGTCATTATCGTCGAAGAAAATGCACCAAGGAAGAGTTGGAAATTAGGAAGGGTAGAGAAGATTTTTCCTGGGCCAGATGGAAGAGTACGTGTGGTAGAGGTCCGAACTAAGAATGGAGTTTACAAACGTCCCGTTTCGAAACTGTGTCGATTGGATATCAAGAGCGAGTGAGCGAAGTTTTAAACCTTCCTCACGGGGAAGGGGGGAGAAATGTTATATCTGATATTAAATATTCTGTTCTTCATTTCACATCGAGCACTTTGTATTTTTTATGAATTTGATGTTAGACGTCAGATTGACGACAATTACTGACAAAAGTTTTTGAGAAAAGTTCCCATTTTTTATTGAATTGACGACGAAACAG
>JAVJAQ010000393.1:0-27721 GCA_032362365.1 Zygogramma bicolorata | reverse complement strand
CAACCGTTTCTCTGTCTCCTATCGTTTACCAAATTCAACGTTCAAGTTTTTTCAATTAATAATTATGATCTCTTTGTTGATTCATGAAATCAATTCAGTTGTGAAATTTCAATCATTACCTGTTAACTACATTCAACATAAAATTATCTCAAATACCGTAGAAAATGCAAATATATTGATTCAAATTGAAGTCAACGTCCCTATTCGACCACTAAGAACAAAACACTTATTTCACATACCTTTTCGGAGAACTAATTCGTCTCAATATTCTCCATTATGCAGAATTGTTCGCAATACTAACAAGTACAACGATCAAATTGATATTTTCTCCACGACCCATCAAAAATTAAAGACCATTTTGAAACGTCTCATGTCAGTTAATGATACCGACTATTGAACTATTATGTTATTACTTTTTAACTGCCTCTCTGACTTGGTTTAGGTCAAAATCAACTTATGTATAGCTCATAGTTTTATACCTACTACTAAGAAGATATACCAATCTTTTGTAAGAATGTAGATACTTTAGTGGACCTTTGTCTGTTTGTATCTTTTATGACCATTAAATAAATAAATAAAGGACATGTAATCATATTTTGTTGTTATATCTGAAAAAACACGAAGAGGAAAATCGTGTTCTATTTGGGAAATGATAACCAGAGAGAAAACGAAATTGATACTGATCTTGTTTAAGTCAAAATCAACTTATGTATAGCTCATAGTTTTATACCTACTACTAAGAAGATATACCAATCTTTTGTAAGAATGTAGATACTTTAGTGGACCTTTGTCTGTTTGTATCTTTTATGACCATCAAATAAATAAATAAAGGACATGTAATCATATTTTGTTGTTATATCTGAAAAAACACGAAGAGGAAGATCGTGTTCTATTTGGGAAATGATAACCAGAGAGAAAACGAAATTGATGCTGATCTTGACAAAGTTTCAACCACCAGAAAACACTGAGTAAAATGATTTTTCCACGCGGTGGAAGAACGAGTCCCGAGGAAGAACAGTTAGCAGGACTCCAAAAACAAAAAAAAGAACACTTATCCTCGTTTTGGGGATGTTTCTATATGTGAATGTGTTCGCGAGCAAAGTATATCCGAGATGACGAATTGCATTTTTGGAAATTATGGATGAAATTATAACCTAAACTATATGAATGAATGGAATCAAGAGCGTTGCTTTCATAGAGCGGCAAATATTCTGATGTCAGTTCGGTTTCGGTTTGGACCCATGAACATGGTGAATCTTGCAAAAAAGTAGTATATAGTAATCGTTCGCATCTCTACTCTCGAATATACCTCAAAACAGTTGCAATTGAATCGCCGACGAGTGCGCATTGGTTTTTGAATCCATTTTAACGAATTTGCGGGATCCGTGGGTAGTTTCAACATCTCAGTTTCTGTGTGATTTTATAAAAGTTGAGGAAACAATTTTGATTCAGTATTATTGATTTCAACTAATAGAATATCTGTTCCTAGATAGAATGGCTAATAGACTGTTATCGGATGAAGAGTTAATGAAAATAGTAGATAATGATAAATTTTGGAACGATCTAGAAAACCAAGATGATGTTTCGAATGATGAGGGAGATCGGTTGCGTTCTATTGAAGAGATAGTTGATTATGGAAATGCGAGTGATATTGAAGAATCTGATTTTGAGGAAATAAGCGATCACAACACAGACAGTGAAATTGAGTGGCAATCTGATGATCAAGACTATGATTCTGATGATAGTGAATTAGGAGACGTATAGAAGGAAAATATTGCAGAAGAGAAAAAACACGATGAAACGAAACCACTAAAACATGATCATCAAGCCTTTTATGGCAAAAACGCTTTCCAAAAATATCATTGTTGTTGTACCCGGCCTTAACGGACCAGTTGAAGAAAAACCCCCTAACTTCAATCTTAGAAGCAAGGAGCATAATATTTTCAGACGACATGTTGGATACAGTTGTACTTCATACCAACAGTCGGATCGCATGTTGGATACAGTTGTACTTCATACCAACAGTCGGATCGCATGTTGGATACAGTTGTACTTCATACCAACAGTCGGATCGCAAGTGTTCAAAACAATTACGATAAATTCAAAAAACGTAAAAATGCTAGACAGGTATTTTCGCCATCATTTATTGGAAGTAAGAATGGAGCCAAAATAAAAGCTGTTATCAGTCTGTTATATTTATCAGGGCTTATCAAGTCAGGTCATAAAGATCTCAAGAGTCTTTGGGCCACTGATGGTACTGGTAGGGAAATGTTTCGTTGTACTCTGTCCCTAGCTCGGTTCTCATTTTTATTAGTCTGTTTACTTTTCGATGATGAACAAACGAGGGAGGAAAAGAAGAAGAAAAAAATATAATTTAGCACCAATTGTTGAACTTTTTTGATAAATTCGTAGAACATTCTAAAGAAAATTTCATGGCTGGACTGAATCTTACCATGTTGGTACAATTTCGAGGTCGCTGTGGATTCAAGATGTACCTTCCAGATAAACCCGCAAAATATGTGATGAAATTTCAAATTGTGGCGGACTCCAAGACACACTATATGGTTTACGCTGAAATTTATACAGGTGCCACTGGAGAGAAGAATAAAAGGGGGAACACGAAAAATGAATTACCCCATGCTACACAAGTTGTTTTGCGATTAGTAGAACCAATTATCAAAACTAAAAGGAACATAACAGTTAATAACTGGTATACTTCTATCGAATTAGTAAATGAGTTACTGAAACGAGACTTGACATGCGTGGGAACTATGAAAAAAATAAAAGATGCATCCCTCCAGAATTCCCATCAGCGAGGGAAAGGCCCGCACAATCAAGTATTTTTTGTTTTCAGTCACAATTAACCTTGGTTTCCCATGTTCCCAAGCCAAATAAATCAGTGGTTTTGCTATTCAGCATGCAAAATGATAATACTTTTTTATAATAGTACAAAAGGAGGTGTTGACGCGTTAGACCGAAAGTGCGCCAATTATTCAACAACCCGACGTACAAGAAGATGGCCAATGACCATTTTCTATATGATATTGAATGTATCTGCTATCAACAGTAGAGTACTTTATCAACTTTCTCCGAATGGGAAACAAATAAGTCGTACTGAATTTTTGAAACAGCTTAGAATTTCTTTATGCGAGCCTCAAATTAGATATCGAATTTCCAACCCAAAAGTGAATCGCAAATGACGAGATACTGCCTCCGATATCTTCAATATTGATCCAGATCGTCCTTTTGAGCTACCTTATGAAGTTCCCAGGTCAAAAAAAAAGATGTGCTGTATGTCCATCGAAGAACGATCGTAAAACCAACCATAGTTGCGACATATGCAAAAACCCAATATGTTTGCATTGTGCAAAAAACATTGGCCAAATTCTTTGTGAATTTTTTTTTATATTCGATATGGGTTCGAAATATATCATAAAATATTTGCTTTCATTTTGAAATGAATTTTTGCAAAATAATTCACTTTTTCTTCTTATTTTTGTGACGGGTCCCGGGGACCCAGTTGTAGTGATTAAGCGACATATTTATGTTGCTAGTAGTTAGGGGTTAAGACTCTATTCGTTATATAACTATAAACTGATGCTTACCAAATTATAACGCGAAAACCTGTCAGGATGTCTCCCAAAAATATTTTTCAGAAATACTTCTCCCAATTTCAATGGTTTATTTCCACAATATTGTAATAATGAATGAAACAATGATAAACAAATGATGAAATATTTGTATGTAACGCAAGACATATACTTGCCAATGAAACATTTTGAACACAAGTACACAATAGTGAATTTGCACAGTGAGGATTCGTCGCAAGCTGCGACATACTGAACTGTCCCAACAGTGATTGGTCCATGAATGCAATGAAACGAGGGTCATAATTTGTAAATTTTCATAGTCACAGTTGAATATTTTTATTGCTGTCTGAGCGTAAGAATAAAGGCTCAACCAAATATGTACTTATATAATAGCTTCATTTTTGCAAATTTAAGAGTAGCATATAGAACAAATAACACGTTGGGAAGGTTTATCAAGAATAACAAAGATGAAAAAACCGGACTTTATGAATTGAATTGTGGATATTGCTTCAAAGTATATATTGGCCAGACAGGTAGACCATTCAAAAGCCGCATACGTGAACATCGTATGAATTATGAAAAGAAAACAACTCATTCATCATATGCCAATCACATTTTGGAGGAAGGCCATGACTTCGATAAACATTTCGAAATTCTGCATGTTGAAAATAAGGGCATTAGACTTAATTATTTAGAATTTTTGGAAATCAATAAACTGAAAAATTCAAATTGCTTGCTAAATGTTGTTGAACTCATTCAATTAATAAGTAGTAACTATGTTCAAATATCATAATCATTATCAGTTGTAATTCTAGGAATCAGTATCAGTGTATAATTTCAGGAATCAGCATCAGTTCATAAATTTAGGAATCATCCTCAGTAACAGTTGTATTATTCTAAATAGAGTAGGCCCTGATGTATTTAAGGAGCTTTCAACAAAGAATAATTTTGTGTATATAATACAATCGCTTGAAAAAGATACAGTGTATCGAAACATGTCGCGAAGACAATAAAATTTTGTGGAATTTTAATCGTGTTCTACCTTATAGCGTAATAACTATGGATTTTTCCATCAATCCAAAAAATGTACTCGTTGTCGGTACAAAAAATATATGGATTATATGGATAATCCGTTATGGTCTCGAAGAGCGACGTAACTTTGTGCGATTCAAATTATTCTCATTATTGTTCGCGTTTTTTCATCAATATGAATATGATATATTCTATGACTTATTCGTGAGTTTTTCATTATTCCCCACCAAAAGCATATAGTCCGGTATTGATAACAATTCATTATCGAATAATTTGCCGTCAATAACAATTACCGTTTTATTTTCAGGTAAAATGAAATGGAGTGTGGAGTCCAAAGCGCGATGCTGAGTGTACCACCGGTGGGAGATGCCGGAGTGCAGCAGCCTCTGCCTGCGGCCTATTCTCCTTCGGATGCGGACCAGGCACAGTTTGAAGCCGATAAAAGAGCAGTATATAAGTATGCAAGCACTTTTACCTCCTCAGAGTACTCAGTCACTTTCTGTCGAGTGATCAAACTTTTCAATTGAAGTTAGCCACAACCACAAAAATACACTGAGAAAAATTCACTCGATTATTTGTTACCGTGTTACTAAGTTGTTTTATGCATAATTCGATGCATATTTCAATTCCATAATTAGTGGATAACGAAAATAGAGTATGTGACTATCTGTCGCCTCGTCAAGGGGGAAAATGAGGGGATATAGTGATGTAAAAAGCCGAGAAACTTAATAACATTTTGAAATGGCTCTGTCGAGGAATTTCGAATGCAGATTCGGATTGAGGGCGACAAATAACATATGAAAAGAGATATGTGATCATTTGTCGGTGCGTCAGTGAAGGTGGAGTGGGGTTGAAAGACTAAAAAAATTCATAACATTTTCAAAAGGCTTTTTTGAGGAATTTTGAATGCAGATTCGGATTTAGTGTAACAAATTACATATGAAATGAGATATGTAAACATTTGTCGGTGCGTCAGTGTGGGTGGAGTGGGGTTGAAAGACTAGAAAAATTCATAACATTTTCAAAAGGCTCTGTTGACGAATTTTCAATGCAGATTCGGATTCAGGGTGACAAATAACATATGAAATGAGATATGTGATCATTTTTCGGTGCGTCAGTGAGGGTAAAGTGGGGTTGAAAGGCTAAAAAAATTCATAAAATTTTCAAAAGGCTCTGTCGAGGAATTTCGAACGCAGATTAGGATTTAGGGTGACAAATAACATATGAAATGAGATATGCGATCATTTGTCGGTGCGTCAGTGAGGGTGGAGACGGGCGTGAAGTTAGCCACAGCCAGAAGATACACCGAGAAAAAATTAATCGATTGTTTATTACCGTGTTATTAAGTTGTTTTTTTACGCATAATTTGATGCAGAATTCAATTCCATGATTAGTGGATATTGCAAATAGAGTATGTAAGTATCTGTTGCCTCGTCGAGCCGGAGAAATGAGCGGATATCGTGATGTCAAAATTTGAGAAAATTCATAACATTTTCAAAAGACTCTGTCGAATAATTTTGAATGCAGATTCGGATTGAGGGTGACAAATAACATATGAAGTGAGATATGTAATCATTTGTCGGTGCGTCAATGAGGGTGGAGTGGGGTTGAATGTTATAACATTTTCATAAGACTGTCGAGGAATTTGAGATGCAGATTTGAATTCAGGGTGACAAGTAACATGAAATGAGGTATGTGATCATTTGACGGTGCGTCAATGAGGGTGGAGTGAGGTTGAAAGATAAAAAAAAATCCATAACATTTTCAGAACACTCTGTCGAGGAATTCTCAGTGCAGATTCGGTTTGAAGGTGACAAATGACATATGAAATGAGATATGTAATCATTTGTCGGCGCGTCAATGAGGGTGGAAAGGGGTTGAATGATGAAAAAAATTTCATAACATTTTCAGAAAACTAGATTCGGATTGAGTATGACAAATAACATAGGAAATGAGATATATGATCATTTCTCGGTGCGTCAGTGAGGGTGGAGTGGGGTTAGAAATGTTATTGAGTTTCTCAGTCTTTTTACATCACTGTTATGTGTATTGTTATTCATACTGTAGAGTAAGGTGCAATGAGATCATATAAGATATGTATATTGACTGGGATGTCAATGGGTAATTGTTAAAAATTTTAAAATAGATTTGAAATAATATTCTTTCTAGTTTTACTCTATAACATGGCGCAGTCGTAAAACCAGATAGTTTCTCATAGCAATACTGAAGAGAATAAGTAAAATGAAGTTTTTGAAGCAACCGAATGCGATGTCGATGGAAGATGTTACGAAGAACTGGAAAGAATTCAAGCAGAACTTTGAAACCTATCTATTAGCAACAGGAGGAGTGGGAAGAGACAAAAAAGTACAAGCAGCTGTATTTTTATATTGTATTGGCGATGAAGTAACAGATATACTAGAAACATTGAACATTTCGGAATCTGACAAAGAAGATAAAGACAAATTAATTAAAGCTCTCGAAGCCTATTTTGTACTGTTGGAATGGGATATGGGTAACGGTGTATCTCTAAATAATTCAAGAAATTATGATTGGAAGATTTTCTTTTATTGAAAATTGAGTTTAGGAAGTATGTCTGAACACTATCAAAGATCAGGGAGAACTAACTATACATTACAGTTTCACTATCGTTTACAGTACTGGAATTTCTACCTAGTTTTATGACATAGGAATTTTGGGTACAATAATCTATACTTCTCAGAAATATTAAATTATGATATCTACAAGGGTAGCACTGTCTCAACAGATATTAATTCAGAAATAAGACATACTTGAAGTAATAAAATATTATACCTAAAAGAGAGGGATTTTTGCAGACGAACTTTATATTTCAACATGTACCGAAAACAAACAAGTGTGGAACGGCATAAATTCAATACCAGGATTCAAGGAACAAGTGAAAAATTTGACACATTTCTGACGGCACTGAAGGGAATTGCAAACTCCTGTGATTTTGGGCACCTGAAGAATAGCTTAATTTGTGACAGAATAGTATGTGGACTTCATGAATCAAAAATGAAAACCAGATTACTACAAGAAGATAATTTGACTCTGGAGAAAGCTATAAGAATATGTAAAGATGCAGAACTTGCCGAAGAACACGTGAGTAATTTGGAAAAGTCCGAACAACTTGAAACAAGAAGATCAACAAATTGGTGACAGCAAAATACATCTTGATCCTGAGCGAATGGAAAGGAAGTTCAATAGTTATGGGAATCCTGCACCTTCGAGATACAGCCGCTTCAAGGACTTCCAGAAATCGTAGAACGATAGAAAGAAACCAAAGAGAAGCCAAGGGGAATTCGATGTCAACGTGTAGACGAAGTGGTTATGATTTCGATATCACAATTGTCCAGCAATTGGTAAAAGATGTGTAGTTTATAACAATTGGTTGAAATTGATAATGTCATGTAAAAGAGGTGTCAAATAGTCATATCAAGTATCATGAGGAGAGAAATGATTGACCAGACTACACTCCACCCAAATGGGTATTGAAAAAACAAAATTGAGAGCTAGGTAATTGATATTTTGGCCATTTATGGATAAAGAAATTGAAGATGTAAATAATTGTAGACTTGTATGACATTTCAGAGAAAAAATCAGAAGGAACCATTAATCATAAGAGAACAGCTGATAGGCCTTGGGAAATTATCGCTGCAGATTTGTTTTATTTTCGCGATCAAACTTATCTCCTAGTAGTAGATACTTATTCCAAATTTCTCGAAATATGTATTTTACATGTTAGTACGAGTAAGGATGTAGTTTTGAAAATGAAATAAATTTTGGCCAGACATGGAAAACCCGATGTATTATGTAGTGATGGGGGTCCGCAATTCCGAATTATTTAATTTCATGAGTAGTTGGGGCATTTTACATCAAAAATCTAGTCAAAATTATCCACAATTGAATGGATTCATTGAGAGGCAAGTCCAAACTATAAAGAACTTGATGAAAAAATGCTATCACGTAAGAAATGATTTATATCTATCATTATTAGAATACAGAAATACACCAATTGATAGGAATTTACTTCCACCATCTAAACTTCGTCTCAGTAGAAGGTTAAAAGGGCATATACCTACCAAACCTATTTTATTGAAACCAAATGTAATTGATCAAAATTTATGGAAGAGAAGGATAATGGACAATAACTTTCAGTCCAAAATCGTTTTATGATAGATCTGCAAAAAATTTGGATGTTTAAAAAAAAATGATCATGTCGTTGTTTTGCATAATTATATTTGGGAACCAGCCTTAATTGTTGATATAGATCGAAATATACCCAGAACCTATATGGTAAAAATGTGTAAAACAGGAAGAATTTTGTTTCATTCTGATGATAGTTTTCAATCTGAATACGATGAATTGAATGATGAATATGTGGAAATCGAAAATGACAATACTGATGAAAATGTCGAAAGAGAGTTCATTGAAACGTCTAGCTTGCTCAACACTGATAAAAGGGGAGATCAGAGTTCACAAAGTGATTTTGAATTAAGAGGGAGGAAGAGTATAAACTATAATAATAATGAAGGAAGGTATTTTACGCGAGTGAGAAGAGAAATTAAAGAGCCATCGTACTTAGAGAATTAATATTGTTGAGTATATTCATCTATTTTTGTTTTCAGATTTATATTATTTGAAGAGAGAGATGTTATGTGTATTGTTATTCATACTGTAGTATAAAGTGAATTGAGATCACCTAGGATATGTATATTGACTGGGATGTCAATGGGTAATTGTTATTAATTGTAAAATAGATTTAAAGTTATATTCTTCCTAGTTTTACTCTATAACAATCACTATATCGTCTCTTTCCCCCCCTCGATGAGGCAAAAGATAGTTATATAGTCTATTTTCAATATCCATTAGTTATGGAATTGATATCAGCATCGAACTATGCATAAATCAACTCAGTAACACGGTAACATATAATCGGGTAAATTTCTCTCAGTGTATCTTGTGGTTGTGCTAACTTTACACCCGTATCTCAACACAAGAAATGTGGACCTGAATATACCAATACATAGGCTAACGCAGACTGAGCTCCTTCATGTCAGTGTATCAAATTCTTCAATAAATTGTCAACAAATATCTAAACCGAAACACGTTTTAAAATAATCAAAAACTTATCAATGGGACTTATTTTAGAAATAGAACCTTATACCATAGCAAATCTATGACTTGCAATATATCCAATATGCAATTTTGATATGTTATGTTTGTCGAATAAACCTTTTGTTTTGTTTTATAAAGACATATGTTGAAACGCCCGAGGAAACGCCTATTCATTAAATTGCAAAGTCTCTGTATTAATTATTCTATGAATAATAGTATATCATGCAACGATCATGTAACCGGGATACGAAACGAGCCAGAGGTGGTTTATGCGAGTGCATTACATGAGAGGTGCATGCGCTATTTTTTCTACAGCCGATAAATGATAAAGAACTTTGAATGTTATAATTTTATATTGTGGGTCCCACTGATCCGGAAGTGGAAGGAATATTAACAATTATTTCATTACTGCTAGTCTCAATAGAGTTCAATATTGTATTGGAAATGCTGATTTCATTCTGAATCGAATTTCCTATGTAGACTTCCGCCTCTGAATTGGAGTTCCAATTAATTAAAAATCTGTATCATAATGAAAAATCTTTATCATAATAAGCTCATTATGATACAGATTTTGCATAATGATACAGATTTTTTAATCCTTTTTATAATGGATCTCATCATGAAACGGATTATGGGCATTATTATATTATTATAGTACGGGTAAAGAAAAAGAAATTTTCATTCTATTCTGTAGAGGCGTTATCAGATGGCTTGTGTGTGATTGGTTAACCGTTTTGGAAGCGGGGAAAAACATGACTGCCGTGTTGTCTAAGGTAGTGTGTGGAGAGCGTAGTAACGACTGCGGCAGTGACGTATCCTCGATTTGGTGGGCCTTATTTATCGAGGGTCTTTATATTTTCAGTCTAGCGCTCTCACCACTGAGCTATTTCGGCTATGTATGAATGGAAAAATTTTGGTGGGTGGGTAATAGTTGAAATTTAATGTTTTCATGTTTCATTGAAGAATACTCACTTCCCTGTCTGCTAAAATTAATCGTAGAGCAAAACAAATTATATTTTCATGTTCCTTACGTCAAGGAGTACCTAAATATACAATTTCCCGTTTCCACATACGATCGCCCTTCTCGACGAAATCGATATCAGTGGATTCGTCTCAATATCAAGAAACTTAAGCATTATCCGATACCTATGAGGCCTCACAGGCTATCTCAGTTATTTGAAGTCCCACACTCCTTTTGAACAAGTTTCTAGACTTCATATTCTTGAATATTACCAAATTGTCAAGAGGGCATTACATGCAAAAATCAAGATTTCAACGAAAATTCTGCTGGGTTAACATCTACACAACCAGTAAATCTTAACATCCCACAGAATTATTCTGAAAAATTGTGCTTCAGAACTAACACCAATATTTCAATATTTATGAACCCATCATTGCTATCTGTTTTATAGACAAAAAGATTCACTTCTCAAATAAACCTAGGTCAACTAGTGACTCGGTTGTTCAGGTCTGTATATTCCATCTCCGTAAAAACGTGTCAAGTCGAATTTTATGGCTATGATATGAAATTTACGAAAATCATGGCTGTGTGTTGTGAAGCTAATCACTTCTGTCACATTCATTGATTGATTAGTTCCGGAATGTACTCATTAATTCATAACAAAAAACAAATTTCAGAGGTCTTCATAGACGGTCGCGCTCTAGGTGGCGGTTTCAGAACTACCCAGAACATCCTACCATTGTGTAGTTAGTTGTGTTGACGTGGTCTTATCAAACGCTGGATCCTGCAAAGATCCATCATATATTTCATTATCAGATCACTATCATTATTTCTGCTCTTCGATTCCTTTAGAGCACCTCCAGTACAACGTATCATTGTACTTCTCATACTGCTTTCTCTCCAAGAATGTCTGCTGTCACAGTGCCCAATGTGTCATCGCTTTCTCAGAATTCATTTCGGATCAAGATTTATTTCACAGACCGCCACATCCTTATAATTTCGTGTGCAGAACTACTCCCTACTGGCAATATTCTTATTTAATTCGTCTAAAGACCTTCAGAAAGCAGACCTTATTACTAATTCCCAGTGCCATACCTCAAGAGCATTCGCGGATCACTTAACCGTGAAACGTGGCAGAGTCATTCCATGATACGACTAGAAAAACTCTCTTTCTCGGATGCACGACCTCTAGATCATAAGCCGGGCCCACAACCACCAGTTATAGACGGAGAGCTAGCCACGGAAATCGCCTGTCAATATTATTTTCGAATTTTTAACATCATTAGCTACAATCACACCAAAACCAGCACTGTATGAATTGAACACCTTCAATTAATTTTTCAACCCCTTTACGGTCGTACCACGCCCACCCCCACTAATGAAAAGCTGCCAGGCTCCCGAATACATTTATTATGGTGTTAAGGCAGACTGATTGGGTAGTTTTAATCGTTCTATGAATTGCTGCACTATTTCCGTGCTTAGCTTTAGGCTATTATTGAATACAATGGGCGAAGTTCAGTTCTCACAAAGATATACCTCTAATTAACTCTAAACTATGCCAAGTATTGGTAACCAATAGTTAATTAGTGTGGTATTTTTGAATCTATTGTTATCTATGGTGCCCTTTGAGCCAGATTGTTGTATATCAAAAACTTCTTAATTTTGTTTTTCACTGCATCATAAACATAGAGAAATTCTTCATCAATAACAAATACTAAATAATATGAACATGAATATATCGATAGAAAGCTAACGCACGTCTCATTTTTTTCGGAAGTTTTTCAACTGTGTTACGATAATTTGGCTTAGCACGATAATTGCTTTGTAGTTGTAATAGTGTTTTTTTATTTCAGACATCCCCTCTTCCCTTTGCTAGCACTACTCTTCGAAAGATGTGAACTTGCTACCCAGTCCTCAGACCCACAGTCGAGTGACGCTTTCAATTTAGACATCCAAGCTTTTGTTCAGCACCAGGAGCGTGATAGAAAACCGTTTTTAGCGAGTGAACCTGAAATTGATGGACTGGCGAGTAAATTTTAATAAATAGATGTACTTTTTACAATTATTTCATAGCAGGAGCTTACAGAATATTATAGACTTGGACAACTATTCAACTTACTAATTTTTTTTTGCAGATGATTAAAGCCATACAAGTACTGAGGATACATTTATTAGAATTAGAAAAAGTTCAAGAATTGTGTAAAGATTTTTGTAATCGGTACATCACATGTTTGAAGGGAAAGATGCAGTCAGAAAATTTGTTGAGATCTGATTATCCACAAGGTATATATTATGTGCAATACGTCTCCAAACTTGAATAAAATATTAGTCTGACCTTTATGTGGCTCCAAATCAATTTCGGAATATCGAAAATATGGGTTTACATATTCATATCACTCTAACTGAATATACAGATGTTTTAGGCACTGGAATACTGACTAGTATGGAGAACAACAACAATATGATGCCACATGGAAATTCCGAAAGTGGTTCAGCTTCAAATAGCCCGGTTCAGTATTCAATAAGCCCACCACAACCGGTAAGTTGTTTTCAACAATCAATTTATTTGGCGAATTAGAAGGAAAACTATGGTTCAGTCACAATTTCAGTATTGTTCTACTCCATTTTATTTGAACTCAATGAAACACAAATGGGAGTTTTTTAAACAAAATAAAATCGTACATTGAGAATAATTTTTATTCATGATAGATATACAAATTGTATTTGTCAAGCTTTCTGTACTATTTAATACCTTCTTCAGGACAACTGAAATATAGAGTAATTTACAATATTGTATAAGTAATGATATGATGGATCGGCAAAATATTGATGAAAAATATTAAGTTGAAGTGACGTTATAGAATGGATGACAGTGATATATTTTTGTTTCATCATCATATCAAGTTGTGAAAACCTTTTTACAAAAACTGGACGTATTTCCAACAAAATAATATAATCCATAATGTTCTTTCGAGAAATAATAATATTCCAAGAGGCATTAAGAGTAGATGGTATATGTATTAAGAAAACTTGACGATTTAGGTATAGGAACATATAATCTTCAAGCATTTTTCACCATCTTTCAATTTATCGAGTAATATACAGGGGGTTTCATTTGAACTTTTCAAAACTTTTATGCACAATGGAAAAAATAGTAATTTTAGCTCGCCCTGTATGACGTGGAGTCGATTTCTTGGTGTTATTTCAATATTTCGAGTTTGTCTAAACTATCGTCAAAATATCAACTTTTCATGAATTGAGAGTACTGATGTACTTAAGTTCAATTAAGGCTATGTTTTGGACCATATTTAGCACAATTAATTTTTTATCTCGAAAACAGATAGAGATGGATAACAAAAAAGTATTAAAATACTAGAGCGATTCCAAAAATGTATTAATATACGGGGTGTTCCAAAAAAAATGAAGGTATCAGGACTTTTTGACGGAAGTGGCAACGCCGCAATGCTGAAAATATTTTAGATCGATAAAACAGGTAAGGAAATGTAAGAGGTGAATCATGCGTTGCGTTCTCAGAAACGTCTGACCTACCATCGACCGTGAGTCACGCTGGATTTTTATTGATGTCATTTATATACTTTTGGAGCCCAAAATATTGAGGAAAAAATTCACGCGTCATACATCAATGAACCATCCTGTTTCAGCAACCTTCCGAAAAACATCATTTTGACTTTTGATGTTGGTCATCAATAATCCTCTGCAAATACATGTATTGAGAAATGAAAAGTACGGTTACTTTTTCATTTATTTTGTAGTGATGACAGAAGAAATATTAATATCGAACTCATTTATGATATTCCAGAAGCATTATCTTTGACATAATACACATCTTCTATTTTGTCCGCACTTCATGAATTGTTAACCAGATGAGCGAAAACCATGAGGTATTAATTTTTTTAATCTTGCTGGTAGACCATACTTTGTCAGTGGAGATAAAACAATTAGTCTTCTGAACGTCAAGTTATCGAACTAGCATTTCAATTTTCTTGAAAGAACCCAAGCATAATTCATACAAACGTCAATATTGATTGTCATTCCATTGTATGGCAATAATATTAATCTTCTGGTGCAAAACAAAATCATGATCTCATTCTTTCTTCTTCATTGACTCTTTATTTTCTAGCGGATATTTTTCGCTACGATTCTCTCTCACTGAAGCTGTACCACCAAATTCAATTTTTCCCAATTAAGTTGTCAAAGCATCCGTAAAAAAGTTTTAAAAGAAAAAGTTGAGAAACGACAGATTCACACATTTCTTCCAAAATACGGAATCATTGACTCGTCAATGGAAATGCTGTTTGGATAGGATAGGATATTGTGAAAATATGTCATTCAATGTATTCATAAGAGGTCGGAGATTTTTGCTACTTTATGCCATGAGTCAGACGTAAATGAATCTGAATATTTCTTTAAAATAATATTATGTGCATCTTTATAAATATCCCAAAACATTCTCCTCCGAGGAACAGACACATAACCACTGAGAAAAAGTATTGCAAAAAATGTATAGATTTTGTCATTGTCCAGCTCTAAATGGTGATTTTTTTTGAAAACACATAGAATGCCAAACTTGCTGCATAACTGGATTCATAAACAACTTGAAATATATTTCAATCTCGTTGTTTTCAGTCAAAGGAATCGGAGGCAGAAACGATTCTATTTGATATATTTGTTGTTCCTCTATGAGATCTGTCTGAGTAACCCATAGTCTTTTCTGAGCAAGTTTTTTTAGTCTTTTTGCAACCAACACGACCCACCTCTATGCTGGTTCATTGAAGTGTATATCATCTATTTCGTCGATATTGATTACCTTAGATTCTGCTTCCGCATGTAACTGATGACTATTCAATCTATCAGGATCATTACAATCCTCATCAACAGAATCGGCATCCATATCAAATCCTGTATCTTCAGAAGGAGTGATGAACATATCACTAGCAATCTCAGCATCATCATCTAGCTTCTCAATTTCTTCCAATAGTTCCGCTGTAGTGAGCGGTTTTGTCCTAAAATGACATCAAAACATACTAGTTTCTGCCCAAGGGGTCGCTAAGGACCCATGTAAATAATGCTTCAATTTTCAAACTACGAATAAAGGAAATTTTCAGTGAGTTTCGCTGAATACAATAAATTGAGCAGCGAAGTTCGCAATCTCTACTTGAAATGAATGACTCAAATGATAACTGTTCACTTACCAGTATAATTTGCTATCCATGTTTTGAAAATTGAACTGAACTGATTCAACTTCTATTTCACTTTTCACTGACTCGCCACGAGAGAAAACCGAACGATCCAGACAAAAGTAGGAATAATGAAAACTGATAACCTAAATAACTCGTCTCAACCTGTAACAAGTTCGAGAAAAATTCAAAACTACGTTGGGTCATTAACGACCCTTTGGGGCATAAATAGGTTAATGTTGTACATGGTTGTGTATCAAAAGTCTGAAATGATACTTTGCTCCAGGTGATTACGAATCAAAGCAGCATTATCGACCGGCCCATAGAAACACCGACTAGCTACCCTTTACCGCACTATGGGGGACCAACACCGCCTCTTCAGCCCACCCAGCCGCCACCCGAGAATCTAGTTGTGCACGGATCAACCCCTCTATCCCAAATAGGGGCAAATATCTGTTCAGTACCGCCTAGCGACAGTTCCGGGCCCCTTTCTCCTGCTCCAACCACACCCGGGGGCTCGGCTGATGACTGTGATAGCGATTTTACCTCGAGGGGCGGAAGAAAACAGAAAAGGGGCGTATTACCAAAACATGCCACTAGTGTGATGAGGTCGTGGTTATTCCAACACCTTGTTGTAAGCATTCAAAACACTTCATCAGCTACGATCAGCTGTATAACAATATGTTTTCAGCACCCTTATCCAACAGAAGATGAAAAACGCCATATAGCGGCCCAGACCAATTTAACTTTACTCCAAGTGAATAATTGGTTTATAAATGCTAGGCGTAGAATTCTACAGCCGATGTTGGACGCAAGTGCTCCATCGGATACTAACAGTGCAACCAACTCACCTAGTCACAAAAAGAAAAAGAGCCAGAATAACAATAGGAGGTTTTGGCCGCAGGACTTCGCCAATATGCAGCCCCAATTGGACAGTGGTAATTTTTTTCAAATATCATGTAACGTTCATGTACAATTGTTTATCATTATATTCATATTTATTTATAACCGAACATAAGGCATTCACCTATCGTTCTCTATCAACTTGAAGTTTTTGTTGACGCAGCGTGTTCCAGTAATAAATACTGTGCAGTTCCAAGAAAGAAGTTTTCGCAGGAAAATAACTTTTTATTTCTATACTTGTTGATAACAAAACTAATAATCAATAATGACATTTACACAAACATGATTCGACATAATTCACTACAGGACGTTCACTTTCAACATGGTGACATATGATAATTGCCACTTCAACACTCCGCCTCAATTTCATATGTCAACTAAACTGAACATTATCTGAACTGTCACTTTTCAAATGAGTATCGACAAGTCCCAAAGCTGAACGAAGTTTAAGAAATTGTTCCCCATTCAACCCCTTCGTTAAAATATCAGCTTTCTGCTCATTCGATGGAATATAAACAACAGATAGTATACCACTGTTAAATAAGTCTTTTACATAATTATATTTCACATCGATATGTTTCAATCTTTGATGTTCCCATTTACTCAACAAATGAATGCATGATTGATTGTCTTCGTATAATGTTATTGGTTTGTCATTTATTATCCCAAAATCGGTAAGCAGATTCTTTAACCAAACTAATTCTGTTGAAGCATTAGCCAAAGCTACATACTCCGCCTCAGTTGAAGATAAGGCTACAGTTGATTGTTTCTTCGTTACCCAAGAAACAGTAGCACCAAAAATTTCAAAGAGATAACCAGAAGTCGATTTACGGTCATTATGATCCCCGGCCCAATCAGAATCGGCATATCCGATTAGAGGATCTGAACAGTTATTGATACAGTAATGAAGACCATGATTCAAAGTCCCCTTAATATATCTCAAAATACGCTTTAATCCAACCCACTGAGATTCAGTTGCATTACTTTGAAAACGACTATAAAAATTCACCGAGGCACTCAGATCAGGGCTAGTCGTTAACATAACATACATCAGACATCCAACAAGCTCACGATATGGTTTTGACTCAATGATACATGGCCCTTTATCAATTTCTCTCACTGGATTTACCTCCATTGGAGTTTTTATTGATTTACACTCAAACATATCAAGTCTTTTTAATAAACTTTCTAAATATGCAGTTTGACTGAGAATCATACCAGATTCATTCCGCTCAATTTTTATTCCCAAGAAATAATGTAAAGGTCCCAAATCTTTTGTTTTGAATTCAGTCATCAATGCATTCTTTATCACATTCATCTCTGTCTCGCTTTTCGATGCAATAACCATATCATCCACGTATAAAATCAAATATATCAAATGACCATTTGTTTTCTTGAAATACAAACATTTATCGTAATCCGAATTTTTGAATTGCAATTGTTTCATGAAATTATCGAATCGAAAATTCCAACTTCTCGGACTTTGTTTGAGACCATACAGCGGTTTATTCAACTTGCATACAAAATTCGAATCATTAATTAAATACTTGGGTGGTTTCATGTAAATCTCTTCGTCGAGATCACCCTGTAAAAAAGCATTCCTAACATCTAGTTGATGAGCGAAAAGATTGCCATGATTAATGACAGCTATAAAAACTCTGACAGTTGTCAAACGTGCCACAGGAGCATAAGTCTCGTTATAATCAAAACCCTTACGCTGTGCACACCCTTTCACAACTAAACGTGCCTTATACCTTTCTATATTCCCTTTTTCATCGCGTTTAAGTTTAAAAACCCATTTGTTATCGATAGCTCTTTTTCCCAGTGGCAGTTCAGACAATTTCCAAGTGTTGTTTTCTTTGAGTGCGTCGAGTTCTTCCTCAATGGCTTTGTACCATTCATCTTTGTCCTCTCTGCTTTCTATTTCTTCAAATGTTCCAGGTACATCATCAAGGTAAGTCTCTGCATTCATGGCATAGACAACGTAGTCTTCCAAATACTTTGGTGGAAACGATACTCGTTTACTGTATCGTCGAATATGTTCTGCATCGTTTTCTTCCTCATTTATTTCCGTGACTCCGCTTTCATCGGCAGATACTTCCGATTCACTGCTTTCATTGCTCCAATAATCCACGTAATTTTTGGAATCAATAAATTTTTCCTCGTCGAATTTGACATCATGGCCGAAGACAATTTTTCTTTCATCAGGACACCAGAGACGATATCCATTCACACAATATCCAACCATAATGCATTTTTTGGATCTTGAGTTAAATTTTCCTTTTACCAACTCTTTCGGCACATGAAGGTATGCGATACATCCAAAAACTTTCAGTTTGTTTAGATTTGGTTGTTCACCATACCAGAGAGTAGCGGGCAAACTATTTTCCAATGCCGTAGTTGGACTTCTGTTGATGACATAAACAGCAGCAAGGACAGCTTCGGACCAAAAAGACTTCGGTAGACCTGTTTCCAATAGCATACATCGTGCTTTTTCAATAATTGTCCGATTCATTCGTTCAGCTACTCCATTCTGTTCTTGTTAGGCAGTGTTATAATAAAAATAAATGAGAAGATACTTTTAATTTTGTAACTTTATTTCTAAATTGAACAACTCAAAAATGGTGGTCATGCTCACCCATACGACATTCGACAAAAGCAACAGTGTTGCCAAAAACATTTTACATACATTGCACAGAACACAGAATGCTAACAATAGTAAATGGATTACCAGCTCTTTCCGTCAATACCAACACCCTCACTTAATCCATTTAATGTAAAGTAATATTTATTTCATGCCCATTGCAGCAATACAGTATTTATGTTTTGGTCCCGGCAAACCTTTTGTTAATACATCAGCAATCATATCGCAGTCAGGTAAGTATTCAACCTGAACCACCTTTTTCTCAACCCATTCTCGTATCTGATGAAATTTGACGTCGATATGCTTGCTTCTGCTATGTGATATTTGATTTTTACACAATTTATTTGCACCTTGATTGTCATTAAAAATTGTAACAATTTCTGAATGACCATTCAACTCGGCTAGAAGACCTTTCAGAAATATACATTCCTTGCCACACTCACTAATTGCAACATATTCTGCAAATGTTGTACTATCGGCTACAGTTATGGACCGCTGTTTTCTAGATTTCCAACTAACAGCACCTCCTGACATTTTGAATATATATCCAGTAAAAGACCTCCTATCCACAATACAACTACCATAATCAGCATCTGCATAGGCTACTAGATTACAGTTATTAGTTTTACAAAAAGTGATACCTAAATCAACTGTCTTATTCAAGTACCTTAGAACTCTCTTGGCAGCAATAAAGTGTTCTTCAGAGTTACAGCTATTAAATTGACTTAAATAACTAACGGTAAATGAAATATCTGGCCTTGTAGCAACTGCAAGATACATTAAAGCACCAATTAATTTTTGATACAGTGGATTTTGTCCAACAATTTGGGGTTTATCTAATTTAAGGCCATTTTGAAAAGGTGTACAAACAGGTTTAGAATTTTCCATTTCAAATTTTTTGATTATATCCTTGGTATAATTTTCTTGGTCTAATTTAAGAGTATTTTGTTCTCTGTTACGAGTTACTCGCATACCCAAACATTCACATACAGGTCCTAAATCCTTAATTTTGAAACAATTGGAAAGATTTTCTTTAAAAATTTTAGTTTCATGGATAGAATTTGAAAATATGTAAAAATCGTCTACATGTAAACCAATTACAATATACCCTTTAACAGTATTTTTTATATACACACATGGATCGAATTTAGACCTAATAAATTCATTTTTCACTAGAAAACTATGAATTTTATCATTCCATGACTTGGCTGCCTGTTTCAAACCATAAAGTGATCTGTTCAGCTTACAAACTTTACCTTCTTTACCCTTATCGATATAACCTTCTGGCTGTTCCATATATATCGTTTCAATTAGGTCCCCATTCAAAAAGGCAGTTGTCACATCTATGTGATCAATTTCCAAATCTAATTGAACACTCAGAGCAAACAGAATTCTCAAGGATGAAAGTCTTATAACAGGTGCAAAGGTCTGGTCATAGTCTCTACCTGGCACTTGAGTAAAGCCTTTGGCCACAAGCCTGGCTTTGTATCTTTTTGTACCGTCTAAGCCCCTCTTTAATTTATAAATCCATTTACATTGGACAACGTTTTCATCTGATGGTCGATCCACTAGATTCCATGTTGTATTTTCAACAAGAGATTTCATTTCTTCATCCATTGCTTCTACCCACAGATTCCTATCAGATCTAGAGCAAGCATCATGAAAACTCTGTGGATCATGTGGTCCTATAGCTAAAAATGAGTACTCGAAATTTTCGTCACGATTTGGCTTTCGTACACGACTTGGGTATCTACCCCCAGTGTGACTTTGCATTTCCAAATCATCAGTTTCTGATTCATCATTTTCAAGATCTTCATCACTGGACCTTGTCTCTAATGATTCCCTACTTGAACCAGAATCTGAAAGATCTATTACTACAGGGGATTCTTGTAACTGAACATTCACAACAGTAGAATATTCGGTTTCTTTATTGACGTTGTTGTGAATAATTTCTTTACTAGAAATAGTATTTGGTACAGATTCAATAAACTCAACATTTCGGGAAATTATAATCTTTCTTGGATTTTCAACTTCAACCAATCGATATCCTTTTGTATTCGCACAATACCCAACAAAAATCATAGAAGCTGATCTTTTATCCAGCTTGCTACGCCTTTTTTCTTTTGGGATATGTACCTGTGCTTGACACCCAAATATACGCAAATGAGATATATCAAGTTTTTCATTAGTCCATGCTTCTTCAGGGACTACACCCTGTACTGCAGCAGTAGGACACAAATTTTTCAGATAAATAGCAGTGTTCATTGCCTCTGCCCAGAATCTTTTGTCTAAGCCTGACTCAAAAAGCATACACCTAACTTTCTCTCCAAGAGTACGGTTAGTGCGCTCAGCTACCCCATTTTGTTGTGGAGTAATTGGAACGGTTTTCTGGTGTTTTATGCCATTAGCAAGTAGATAACTTTCAAATTCTTTGCTGGTATATTCACCACCGTTATCAGATCGTAAACATTTGATTTGTTTACCTGTTTCTTTTCTACCAAAGCTTTGAATTCTAAAAATTTTGAAAAAACCTGGCTTTTATTACTAATGCAGTATCCAAATACTTTTCTACTATAATCATCAACAAAGATTAAGGTATAATAGGATCCACCCCAGGACGCTACGTCCATGGGTCCAGACAAATCGCTATGTACGAGTTCCAATAATGATTTAGCTCTCTTACCTTTATTTTTAAATGGTTTAATAGTCTGTTTACCCTCAAGACATGTGATACATGACTTATGTTCATTTTCTGTAAAGTTGATACCTTCGACCATGCCTCTTTTCAATTGATTCATGCCTTTTCTAGAGAGATGACCAAGCCTTTTGTGCCAAAGTTCTTGTTCAGAGATTTGTCCTGCTGTTAAAGCCCTCACTGGTTCTGGGCAGTACAAATCCAGCATATACAAACCATCTTTCTGAGTGCCAGTTGCCTGAATGATGCCATCTACAGAGAAATTACATGTATCATAAATTTTGCATGAAACATCATCAAACAAGACATGATATCCCTTCTGGGTTAATTTTGAAACAGACAGCAAGTTGATGGAAAGGGAAGGTACATACATTACCTCAGTTACAGTTTTTGTATCCTTATAACCACTAATATCTAAATCAAGTTCAACTTTACCAATTCCTTGAGATTCAACTAGAGAGTCATCGGCAACAGAAATCTGAATCATAGGATCACAGTCATCTAAATCAGACATCACTTCTTTGTCCCTACTCATGTGTGACGACGCTCCTGAGTCAATTACCCAGTTAGATATTGATGCCTTCCTGGTATATGACTTGGTAAGTAAGGTTCTTTGCTTGATTTGGCTTCTCGCACCATTTTCACTGAGTTTTGGACAATCGGGCTTCTTGTGAGAAGGATCCCCACAATTGTAACACTTTATGGGCTTCTTAAACCTTTTGAATTTCTCCTTTTTGTTATTAGTGAAAAAAGCTGAATTACTTGATGAAGGTTCTTCTTCTTTTACTCTACGCCGTTCACTTTCACTAAGCAGCGCTATCTTCACCTCATCTGAAGTGATCTTATCTTTAGCCTGCTGGTTTATTGAAGATACTAGGGCTTCATATTCTCTGGAAACACCATTCATCATAATGAATGCCACCCATTTATCTTCCATTGGCTCACCAAGATCTGTCAATTTTTGAACAGTAACCAATATTTCATGAATGTATTGTTCCATGGTGGAAAATTTTTCTTGTCGAAGTCCAAACAGCTTGCGAGTCATTTCAAAGACGGTGGCCATGCTGTGTCCTTCAAAAGCATTTTTTAAGTTATCCCACGCTTCTTTTGCCTTTGTAGCATTACAGACATGAATATAACAGTTTTGTTTAACAGATAAACATATCTTTGCTAATGCTCTGTTGTCTCTATCCATATCGGCAGGTGTGGTAGGGGTTAATGTCCCATCCACATGGCTGTACAATCCTTCTAAAATAAGGCTCATCCTCATAGCAAACTTCCAACTGGCATAATTCGTTTGGCCATCTAGTTTTTCTATATTAGGTACCGATGTTGTTACAGCTACCGGCTGGGAATAGATAACAGCCGAAGTACCCGGAGTGGTAGTCTCGGTGGTGACGCTCATGATCGGTTAAAGTTAACTTTATCTCTCGTAATGTGAACACTGTAACTTGATGCCACTTATTGTCCTGGGCCCATAACCTGTTAGGCAGTGTTATAATAAAAATAAATGAGAAGATACTTTTAATTTTGTAACTTTATTTCTAAATTGAACAACTCAAAAATGGTGGTCATGCTCACCCATACGACATTCGACAAAAGCAACAGTGTTGCCAAAAACATTTTACATACATTGCACAGAACACAGAATGCTAACAATAGTAAATGGATTACCAGCTCTTTCCGTCAATACCAACAGTTCTGGGGAATATCTGATTGTGAATTCATACTGAATACCGTGCTCTTCGAAGTGATTTTTCATTTCCGTCGAAACATACTCCCCTCCGTTATCACATCTGAAACGGCTAAGCTTGCAGTTGAAATGCGATGTGGCCATTGCTTCATATATTTTGAAATAACGAAAAGTTTCAGATTTGGCTGAGAGTAGATAGACAACAGTAAAATGCGTGTAATCGTCAATGAATGTTAAAGCATATCGTTTTCCGTTATATGATTCTGGATTTATTGGCCCAAAAATGTCGCTGTGAACGAGTTGAAGAGGTCTTTTGGCACGATTTCTGTGATTGTTGTGAGGAAGTTTCGTTTGCTTTCCTTGTATGCAAATTTCACAAGTTTCCCAATCACCATTTTCAGTATCTATCTTCAGATTTGTTATTTGTTTCTCCAGCTTCTGCAGACTACTCTTGCTGATGTGACCTAGTCGTTTGTGCCATAGGTTAGCAGTGCTGTTCAGGAGGCATGCGTTGTCTTCGGGTAAAGTTGTGTGCACGAAGTTCAACTCATAAAGTTTTTGATTCCTTTGCGCAACAGCGAGCTTCATCGTTCCTTTAGAAATGATTGCCTTTCCAGCTTCAAAAACTATAGTGAAACCTTTCATTTCTAGTTTTCTTACTGATAGTAGATTCAATTCCAGTTCGGGTGCCAATAAAACTTCAGAGATTGTGATATCAATTTTCTTTCCATCTACTATAGATTTGACATGAACTTCGCCTTTCTTGTTAGCAATAAGATGCTGTCCTGATTTGGCAACTCTGATGTATATTGGATTTTCCATTGTGATAATGTTTCTCAGAAGAGATTCGTCATTAACAAGATGTTCGGTTGCTCCCGAGTCTAAATACCAACAAACTTTTCCAGTCTTCTGCTGATCGATAACGGGAAAACAGAAATTTGTATCCTGTTCCTCATCTGCAATTGCAGAATTCACCCTTTTATTGTGGTCTGCTCTGGTGGATGATTCTAATTTTCTGCAATCCGCTCTTTTATGACCAATGACACCACAGTTATGGCATTTGAAGGGATAACTGTTAGGATTTCGTGAATCAGACATTTTAAATCGAGTTCTTGACTTGGACATATTTGAGTAGTGTCCTCGATTAGAATGTGTTGAAAAAGCTGTAGCTGGTTGAGGTTCATTCCTGATTTTACACCGTCCATTAGATAGACGTTTGGACTGTTCATCAAGAAGTCTATTTTTCACGAATGCTAGAGTCAATTGATCACTCGTTAATGTTTCCATTGCCGTCACAACTACATCATATTCCGGTGGCATTGTGAGAAGCAAATGACAAACTATATCTGTTTCCTCTAATGTAGCTCCAGTTGATTTGAGCTCTCGGATCATCTTATCGAATTTCAAAAAATGAGCTTCCATTCCCTCTAATAGGTTCAGCTTCATAGTTAAAAGAGCTTTTCTGAGACGTAGCTGACTAGCTACTCCTTTCCTTTCAAAAGTATCCTGCAATTCTTTCCATACACTATGAGCCGTTGGTTTTCCTTTCGCGTACTCCAGATGACTATCCGCTATCTTCTGTATGATCACGGATTTACACCTCTTGTCGTTTTTCTTGTCTTGGGCATTTCTGGCATCTTTTTGTGCTTTGACAGATACATCATCTCCTGGATCTACAGATTCAAACTTCAGCGGTTCCTCAACGTATTTGAGTAGATCTTTTTCGTCTAGTAAGGTTTCCATTCTGAATCGCCAGTTATCGTAGTTCGTCCCATCAAACAGTGGAATCTTGTACTTCTCGTCGTCATTCATGATTATATAAATTACTTTTCCAGATTAGGGTTTCAGACTGGGCCCATAACCTGTTGACGCAGCGTGTTCCAGTAATAAATACTGTGCAGTTCCAAGAAAGAAGTTTTCGCAGGAAAATAACTTTTTATTTCTATACTTGTTGATAACAAAACTAATAATCAATAATGACATTTACACAAACATGATTCGACATAATTCACTACAGGACGTTCACTTTCAACATGGTGACATATGATAATTGCCACTTCAACAGTTTTCCCTAGTGAACGGAACCAGTTATTTTTATCGATAGTATCATGTGACTGTCTCTTCAGATGCGTGCTCTGTTATCAAGTTACTTGTCTGACAGATGCCTTCATGTGATTGTGGATAAAGTCTACTATGACAGCCTACAAACGCTAGTGCTTCGCGAGGATCTGTCCTAGTACTTGTCATTCTATTTTTAATTTACATTCACAATTATTTTCGAATTGCCGCCTGGTCAGTACATACGTATGCACCATTATTTGTGCTGCATTCAAGGGCAGATCCAGCCTTCATGTCGGTCATGATCCCATGACCTCTCTTTAAATTCGCCCTTTGCTGCATTCCAGAGCTCCAATAACTAATAATTCAACGAGCGAGGAACGCCATAAATATGGACTGGCGAAGACCTTAGAATAAATCGATAATTTAGTTGGTCAGCCTCACAAGCTTGCCGCTTTTTTGTAGTCGTTGTGTGGTTCTGACTGATGGTGTGCAAGGATGTTAAGGGAGAACTTTTTATGGCTAGCTTGGTGAAATAGGCAGATCTCCCAAGCCAATATAAAATGATGTACATGTTTTACCAGATGTAATACTGTGTGATACTTCATGTGGAAACCAGGATTTTCGTTTGTTGAGTTTTAAGACTAATTTTAGACAACTTTTTATATGCTGCATTGTATTCGTTACACAAAAAACATCTTAAAAAAAAACAAGGCATACTGTGGCAAAAGTGCTGTGAGTGCTTTCTTGAGCACTAAGCACAATGCTTTGGGACAGCTCTGGTTCACGTTTCGGTCGCTTATATCTGCTTTCGTGTCGGACGTTGTGTGTCGGGGATGTGCGTGGCTTTTCTTGTGTTTACTGGTTTTGGTCGTGTATTCTTCAGTCTGGTTACCTGCATTGAAGAATACACGACCAAAACCAGTTGATAGAAAACAAGCCACGACCATCCCCGACACACGAAACGTCCGACACGACAGCAGATATAAACCGAACCAAAAACGTGAACGAAGTAGTTTGTAGTGTGAGAACGAGAACATTGAGTCCTTTACGTCATAGACCTTTATGATACCAACTACAGCTGTAGGCGAAACGTCAGAAAGCACCTGTGGACCATGGCAAACAAACCAGAAAAACACCCCAGAATCAATTATTGACCAATTTTTTACAGTATGCCTTTTAGATATTCAGTAAATTATTATTAATAAGCACCAGTTCAATTAATGGCAACTTACTCATTACCCGGATATAACTGACCGGCATACTCCACTAAAGTTGCAAAAAACGAAAACAATTTTGGACACTTTTTTTACAGTATTCCCTTTGGTCCTAACGAAGTTGAGTCAATTAATAATAGAAAGATTGCAGAAGCAGCCGATTTAAATGGGTACAAATTAATTTTGGTATTCTATAGATCAGGTCATCCTTATCAAAAGTCACCATTGACACAACGTTTCCTATCGAGCGGCTTGGGATATACAGGGCATCAAAAATAGAAACTGCCGATTAAGCATAATAATAATATTGAATTTCTTGTATGATTTAGTTCATAGCACGTTCTTGAAACTATTCCCATTACAAAACTTCTTGAGTTCATTATTTACAGATTCACAGGAGATTCAAATATGAGTATTCTCGAAATATTTTGATATAATATATAAATAAAATATTCAGTCATTTATGAAAATGTCTGATAATCGAGAGATATATAGCCTGCATCTATATATAGCCTGCGCGGCGTAGCCACGCCTTCTAAACTGAAATAAATGAAGAACTGTTTACACTGTACTGTACTCATTTGTGCTTTGTAT